>NDGN011414441.1:0-14590 GCA_002564285.1 Tympanoctomys barrerae
TAATAGTGTTTGTAAATAGGATATCATGTCCACATCTTGCACAGCAATTAACCACTAGGAAGAGAGTATGTAATGTGTTAATTAATGAAACTGTCCTGCCAATTTGATTTGAAACTGTCTCATTGCTACTAGTTTCTCAATAAAATTATGGAAAAAAAAAAGGCTCTTGCAAGCAAGAGCAGGGGCTGGAGGTTCGATCTCCAGGCCTGCTGTGCCAGCCCCTCCCTGGGGTGTGCTGAGATGGTGATTGTGACAGGCATGGTGGTGTGTGCCTGTAATCCCAGCTCTTGGGAGGCTATAAACAGGCAGACTACTATGAATCTTGTTCTAGTAGTGAGACCCTGAACACCCTATAGGCCCTTCCCTAAAATACAAAAAAGAAAAAGAAAAGAAAGAAAGAAAAAAAAAAGAAACTCTACTCTGTTTTCTCTACTGCTATGTAAACATAGTAAATAGGCGATACTGTGGTTTTTAGCTATAAACATGTATGTGAACACATACATCCAGACACACGTGTAAACTCTCCCATATGAATTTATACAGAAGAAAAAGAATCACACATGCATACTGAGGGAAAAAAATCTTCCTCAGTATGCATGTGTCATTCTGCTACCAAACTGGTATAAGGACACCCCCCCCACCCCACATACACCTATTTAGCAACACAGGTATTCCTGCTCATCAGTACAAAGGGACTGAGAACCACATAACCAAGTAATAGAAATATTTTAATATATAATATTGTGGATGTGTGAGTCAGATTGAAACCTATGTAGAAGGAAAAAATGAAATCTGCCCAGTAAAAGAAAAGGAAACTGGCTGTGAGAATGAGAATACTTAGAGTAGCTCTGATTTCTGGGCTGAAATTATTTGGAGACCTGGAGTTGTGCAGGTAGAGGACATGCTTGTGGTGCTCATACAGTTGTACAGCCATATACACACTGCTCTGGCCCATGAGACTCTGGAAGACAATGTCTCGAAGAGTCATGAGAGAGAGGAAAAGCCACCTGACTATTTGCCTAGATGGCATCATGTAACAGTGCCCAATGTACATTTCAATCCCAGTTCTGTTCATTCTGCTGGCTGATGTGATATAGTTGAGCAAGTTGGAACTTACAAGAAAATTAAATATCCACAAAAGAAGGAGACAGGAAAGAACTTGCCATGCAGTCTGTGGTTTGTGCTTTCTCCACAGGGTAGCCCTGGGACTGATGGTGATGGCTTGGACCATGCTGAGGAGACAGGTGTTACAGATGGAGAATCCTCTGGCCACCCTTCCCATATACACCACAATTTTACAACCAATATTGCCTAGGAAGTTTCTGAAGTAGAAAGCTACAGCTACACCTCTGATCCCAATGCTACAAATCATGATTGTATGTGAAAATGCCAAATGAATAAGGATTAAGTCAGTGGGTTTTTTCTCACGGCCTGTTACAAAAGTATATATGTATGTCACAAACATGATGATGTTCCCCACCAGTCCAGGTCCAGTAAGAGAAAGGAGAATTGTTCTCTGGATGAGAGTAATCCAAGTCATCTTCTGACCTCATGGACAACACTAGAAAACACCAAGAAGGGGGATATATGTAAATGTCCTGTTTCTAAAATATGTAAATGTGCATGATTTATTCTGTAGCACATACCTGATCATTCTTTACCACCTCTATTCTTCTCTGGCCTCCATTAATACTGAGGTCAAAGTAAGTGTTTACAATTTTGTTGTAAGTTCCATGCTAATGCATTCATCAGCCTTTCTAAAGGAACTTTTTTCATGCCCCTTATGTCTAAAATTTAATCATGATTTTCTTCCTAGAGACAAGCTAAATAAAAGGCAATATTTTTCAATTTGTAAGCCATGCTCTTAAGGATTAACCTGGAGTCTTTCTTCCTTTGTATAGTTTACACCAGCAAATCAGCCCATGCTATTGGTTTATTTGTCCTCTCTCCAAATGATATTTACCATCCCATAGACACTCATCCCTCTAATGAATCATGCTGAAATAAGGGATTGTACCTTTTCCAGAGAATTATACTTATCCAAATGCAGCAGCTTTCCACAGGGAGTTCAGGTAGGCACCCCTCCCACCAATGCTGCAAAAAGAGTCATGAATGAGAGAGAGTTGCATTATGTACAGCAATAGATGTGAAACAGCTGTGGTTAAATTTTTACCCGCAAACTTCTTCATGGTTGGCGTCAGATTGAAAAAATGATGTTTCCCCCATCACGTATCCTATCCTTACTCTCCATTTCTCCTGAGAACACCCATCTACTGAAGCTGGTTTTGGTGGTTTATTTCTTCAGAAAAACAGCTCATCTCTCAGGCTTAGGTCCAATAGGCTATAACTACAGACATATCTTGCTGATTTTGCCTATTGATATTAATGAAATCTAGTGAAAGTCTCAATCAAAATTACCCAAAACCAAATGAATTGCCCTACATCTTCAGGATGGGTGATATATACACCCATCTTCTAAATGGGATCCATTACTTTTTTCTTCATATGGTATATTGTATATTGAAAATGAGCTTTTAAAATACACCTTTTTTTAAGTTCTTGTAAGTCAGGTATAGTTTCACAGATTAAAATACATACTGTGTGACTCCAATTGAGTCAGGTTTTTGTCTAAATGAAAGTGTTGGGGATACACAGTCCAGATTCTAAGGGATATCACTAAATCAGAAGTGTCACAGCTCAGTGCTTACAAGTAAAGTTTCCAAGCAGCCTTTGTGGATTGTACATGTTGGTATTCTCAGTGTCTATGTGCATGACTATGACCAAGCTGCTTGGGCTATCTGTAATCCAGCATTCTGATCTATAACTATGAGTGATGTTTTATGCTATGCACGTCTATTATGAAGACTAATGAGCTGAAGCTTTTAGTGTTTAAGGAAGTACACAGCAAGTGGTAAAGGAACATGTTATAAAAACAGTCGAGGTTTTTTTCCTGCATTACTCTCTCATTACATAACATCTTGTATGTTGAATCTAAGGAATTGAATACTCATTATAAATAAAATTATAATAAAAAGGGACGAGTGCTCCATCCTAAAAAGATGGAACCAGAACAAGATATACAATGTAAATAAAAATCCCCTTTCTTCTGTGGTGAGATACACAGAGCTTGCTGGTGGGCTGCACCGACTAAGGACTTCAACACACATGCGGCAGTGCCGTTGGTCTCCATGGCTCTTGGGATGGCCTGGTCTGCATGGAGAGCAGCCTCCAGGACGTTGCCTCATCGGTGGCTGTGAATGAGTTCATCCTGGTGGACTAACAAGGACTGATTTCTGGATGGCAGGATGGCAAACCTGTATGTGATTCAGAGCAGTTTGAATCTCATTACCTGTCCACTGCTCTACTACTCATTAACATATTTTGCATGTAACTTTATATGAACTTACACAGGAATTGGACCTTCCTGTGTAAATTCAAAAGTCTTCACTTACAAATGGATACTTGTGGTTATTTTTGAATGCCAGATAAAAGCTCCTTCCTTGGTTAATATTTAATTTATGATTATGGAATAATGAACATGGCATTGTACAATATTTTTCATATTTCAGTTCTGAATCAACACATATAACTGTAGGTCCAAGTTGGTGAAGCAGAATTTCTTCGGAAAAAATGATAAATTTTAACAGAATTTGCAAAATGTTTACCTTCTTCCCATTATGGGAAGAGTAGTAATGAAAGACAAGCCACATAAATAGTAGACGTGAATCTAGCTCTTCAAAGTGGCAGAGTGGAAGCTGGGATTTCTGTGAAGCCATAGAATTAAAGGCACCTCTTGAAAGGGGCAGAGTGTGGGACAAGATTTCTTTGTGACTCTCATTTCTATGTTTGTGTTAGGCCTGGAGCACAAGTCACTGTCACTGCTATTCAAGAATAAATCTTTATGTTTAAACAAAACTTACCTAATTTTGTTTCACACATAGCACAGGAAAATTAACAGTTCTTTCAAATTCACTGGAAAGTGAAATGAAATGTGAGTTTTCTCAATATGTTCCTCTCCCATTAAGCACACCAACATTCAGCCAGTGTCCATCTTTGTGAACCAGCACAAATGGACTCACAGTCATGTAAACAAGGGACAGAAATGTCAAAATCCTTACTACTATGGAAGTGTTTGCTAAAGATGATTTAAAACATGGAGAAAAACAGTCAGTGTGAGAAAAGAGAACAAAGCATACCAAAGACTTCTCTTTCAAGAGGTCTTATGTAGAGAAGAAACATGGCATCTACATCTGGAGAACACAATGGTGGTGTTTGTGGAGATGAAATACACTGTAGACATGGACTCTACCCATGACAGCCTGAAACCTGGCATTGGGAATAACCATGACAGTGACACAAATCCATCATATTGTTTATCTTCCCAGTAGATAATAACAATAGCCACCATTTTTACCAATTTGTAGCATGTTCATCCGGTATATTTGTCCTTTGTTTTTTTTTTTTTGTTTGGTTTTTTTGTTTTTTTGTTTTTTTGTTTTTTTTTTTTTTTGGTGGAACCAGGGATTGAACTCAGGCACTTGCACTTGCCAGAGAAGTGCTTATTCCACAGAGCCATCTCCCCGGCCCACAGCCAGTATATTTGTGATTGTACAGAAAACTTCTTGTTCATCACAGAACTGAGAAACAAGTGAGAGAGGGGCCAAGTGATGTGGGCTTGAATTCTTGCTACGTGAAGTACCTCAGAGATATATTAATGGCATCGGCCTTGTGAGGAGACTGCAAGTAGACTCCAGACCACCTCCATCAGATAAATAACAGTCTTTCAGCCTATATATTCTGTCTTTTCCATTTTATGGAAAGAAACACTATGCTATTCTTAAAAGCTAAACAAATGACTAAGACGTTTATAAGTTGCTTGCCACTCTCTGACCAGAAACTGACAAGCAATTAAATTTTTTAAATGTTTCCGAGGCTGAGGATATAGCTCAGAGGCACAAATGACTGCCGCACAATGACCGTGTCCTGAATTTGATTCCCATTACCAAATAAATAAATAAATTCTCTATAACTTCAAATCTAATTAGAAACAATTTCAAGTCATTTCCTTTCTTAATTCCTAGGCAGAAAAATGTGTTTCCAGAAAGTACTTTTGCAAAGAAAACCACAGTAATGATAAATACTACCAAAAAAATCATTTTATACATCAATTCTCTGATGTATAAGGACAAACATGCTAATAATGAATGGTGTAGACTTTTGTATAAAGAATCATTTCCTTTTTATCTCACTGTTTGATAATTATAATAGCATAAAGAGATGTTTTATGCTTTCAAGCTTTATATTTTCAATGTTCATACCTTCATGATCTTTTTTTATTTCTAGAACCCTAATTAAACCTATGTTCAGTGGTTCACAAATACGTTTTGGGTATTTTTTTTTCAGTCCTAATTAAGCCTATGTTCAGTGGTTCACAAATACATTTTGGGTATTTTTTTTTTTTCAGTCCTAAATGGCTGAGGACTGAAAATGGCAATCTTCATAACTTTTCCAAATAACATTGAACAGTTGAAATGTGATGATCCCAGAACATCCAAGGATTTCTCTGTTGTTAGAAAAAAAATCAGACAACAAACTGGCTGGAGGTAACAATATCTCCATCATTGGAAGCAAAATGTGACACTGAAGAGGGTTTTTAGGGTGCCCTGAGTTCTGCTGAGTGACTTTGGGGTCTGTAAGGAAAGGTTGGATTAGTTCTTGCTGTGTGGCTATGTATTCAGTTAGAATCAGATTTAGGGAATAATTAGGTAATGTTTGCTATAATCAGATGAGGGACATGTATGAATTATATATCCTAAATATAGGATATTTGTACCAATGCAGATTGATTCAGATTGGCAAAAATGATCACTCAAATGGAGAGCTGTAATAACACTATACAACTGCTACATAATGCTGGGAGAAACAGTGATTTTTATTAACACCACAGCCTACTTTACCTAATTTTTTTTTCAACTTAGTTAACAATAGTTTTTCTCATTCTAATCTGATTTTCATGACTCAGGTCTAAAGCCAAATTACTATGCTGAGCTATAAAAGACTCAACTCTGAATAGAATTTTACTCTTTTAAACCTACATTCTTTAGTCTCATTTCTCAACTAGACATTCATATAAAACTATAGGATAAATTTTCAGATGCAAAGCATCAAAATTTTTTGCATCCCACAGGGTGCACCATATTCTACATGTTTGGAATGTTTATTTACACATATTATCCCCCATGTTCCCTCTAAAAACTAAAGCACTACTTTAGATTTTTCTGTCATAAAGTTGGGTCAGAAAGAACTGTGTGAACTTAGGATTTTTCTTAGGTTCAGTACCAGAAAACCCCTTTTAGGACTACCACTTGTTGTCTTTCAAACTTTGTTTCTTCTGAAAAATGGGGAGACTGATATGTAAATAAAGGGGTGGACAATCCCAAGTGTGTGACACATACTGAATTGTTACCAGCTTTAAAAACAAGTGCAGAATACTAGCTAAAACTTTTTGAGTGTAAATTTATTAATTGCCAATTGGACCTGTTTAAAATGACTATACTCAAAATGTTTCAGTGTCATAATAGATTTATCAATTCATGTGTGTGTGAGAGAGAAAGAGCGAGAAAGAGAGAGAGTCCATATTCATATTCTTTTGAATATTCCTTATTTTCTCATACATTTCAAATTCAGAATCAGACCACTAATATCAGTCTTTAAGATAACAAGATTATTGCTTTTCACTGTTAGTGAATATCACCTCAGAGAAGGGACAGGATCATTAGCTTCTCAGACTTCCTTGGGGAACAGTAAGCTATATTATAAGACAAACTTGGCATTTATGAATCTGACATGTCCTACATGGATATAACATACACAGATTAGGCAGGGAAGTACACCCATCCCAGGCTCAGTTTTTCTCAAATGAAATTACCATAGTATTGGTGCCTGATGCATAATATAAGGATAAAATCAAACTGAGTCACTTTATGTCATAATAAGTCACAGCCATGTAATTCTTAATAGAAATTTCTACAAAAGTATAATTATTAATAGGTTCTCATATCAAACCAGTGCATAAAAATAAAGCCAAAGTTTGTGCATGGTATAATATTGTTAATGAGAAAGTAACCACAGGATCAATGTAGGCAAGAAACACATGCTCATAGAGCATTTACATTTAAAAGATGGGCATACTGTAAATATAAAAATACAACCAAAAATGTTAAGTGAATTATATGAATACTAAGGATGCTGACAGTCATATTGTATGCAAAGTTGGAGCTGAAAAAAATCTGTTTTCATGAGAAACTTACAGTTCATTTTATCTTCTAATATTTGGAAGCATGAAAGGTTCTTAGGCAAAGAAAACTGACAAGATTAATGCCTACCCAAACCTCAGGCCAAAACCCACACAAGCACTCTCTGATAGGTCCAGATCCAAGAGCAGGGATGTAGAAGCTGAAATATTTTGGGAGTGATACCTCCTAGAAAGTGTCCCCTTAGTCTTTAACATCAGGTAAGAACATTTTGACAGTGGAAAAATGAAGGCCCTCAGGCATCAGACACTCTGAACAACTGCCTTCCTTAATAAGGTAGAGATTAAGATTTTATACTTCTGGTGAAAAGAAACCTGGCCCAGGTGACTAAACACAAGGCTGGTGAGGACCACTCACCTTGATAGCTCTGGTGCAGACAATGCTGCTTTGGTCCTTGGCTGGGCGTATGTTGCTCCTCCAGTCTTACATGAATCTTCAGGATATCAGAACTCTAGGTACCCTAAACTGTAAAGTCCTTACTTTTCACAGTTGTCACTCTATCAGGAAGAACAAAACTAACAGTAGAATCTCATTCCCTGATGTATAACTTTCCTTTTCCCTTCACAATTATGGCTCACAAGTTATCTCAGGCTCAATTATGGCTTAATTACTTTAGTGGTAGGGAAGTGCAGTGAAAAAGTGAACAACTAGTCAAGTTTCCCATTGTAAAATTTCCCATTTTCCTAACTCTCTTTATATTCCCTAAATTCTTTTCTGAGACCAAGAATGAGGAACAGCTTCTTGGACAGAGTAAGTCACTTTCCTTTCTTGTCTAGGTTTTCTTTATACTCACTGTTATAGTAAATGACTCCCAAGATTGAAAAATATGTTTTCTCAGTGTATCTTTGCCTTATTCTGGGATGGAGAAGGGTCATTTTTTTTGTAGGTGTACACACTGGTAGTTCAAGTTCTTTTCTATAAGTAGTAATTTAATACCTCATGCAATAAACAACAAATGGTACTCAAAAGTCAGAAAGATCCACCATTCCCTTTTCAGTAGAAAATATTACCCATAATATTTCAGTAACAGTTGTGTAATCACCTAACTCCGAAGGTCATCCTGTCAAGAATGACTTTTCCTCTCTATGGAATAGAAATGAATGGGAAAAGCCGGACGTTAGAGTTAATAAATGCTTAGTTTTGCCTTATCCTTCATATATGAAAGCTGTGCTGACTTCGTCTGGAAGATGGGCCCTGCTTAATCATAAACACTTCATTTCCTATGAACGTTTACTCCTCGCCCACCAGTGCACCTGGCACAGAACAGACACTGAAAAGACTTGTGCCACCATGAGATGATACCCCTGTAAGATAAATATTCTCAGGTATCAATTGAGTAAGAAGCTATCTCTTAGGTTATAAACAGGATATTGGCTAATATTTACTTTATGTTCAGATTTCTGTTGTGAATACCATTGTTTGTGGAAAGGGACAATGCTCTAGAGAAGAGTTTGACTTCATGGCTATTAACAGAAAGTTCAAATTGAAATGAAAGCAATACTCCATAACTCATTCAAGAAAGCAAGTATATAGCAATACCAACATCAGAAAAAAAAAAAAAGCAAGGAAGAGAAATACAAGCCAATGTCCCTAATGAACATAGTTGAAAAAAATACTAAATAAGATACTAGCAAGCAGAATTCAGTAACCATCAAGAAGATTATATACCAGGACCAAATAAGATTCATACTAAGAATTCAAGGATTATTCAATATATGCAAATTGATAAATATAGTATACCATATGAAGAGAGCCAAAGGCAAAAATCACATAGTTATCTCAATAAAGGCAGATAAAGCTTTGGACAAAATCTAATGCTCATTCATGATTATTAAAAAACAAAATACTATACAGAAAATTGGATTTCATAGTATTTACCTCAGTCTGATAAAATCCTTCTATGACAACCCAACAGCCAACATCATTATGAATGGACAAAAGCTGAAGGTTTAGCACTAAGTCCAAGAAGAAGACGATATACACTATCACCATTTTCATTCAATACAGTTGTGGAAATAATAGCCACAGCAATTAAACAAGAGAGAAAAATAAAAAGGAATAAGGATAAGAAAGCAAGTAGTTAAATTACCATTATTTGCAGTTGTCATAATAACCCTGCATAGAAGAACCCAAAGGACTTCTAGATTCAATAACAAAATTTCAGTAGTGTAGCATGATTAAGTCAACACTCAAAAATCAATAGCATTTCTGTAAAAACAACAAGCAAACTAAGAGAAAAATTGCTAAAACTGTGTCTTTCACAACAACAATTCAAAAATGAAGTACTGAGGAAATCCAAAGGAAGCAAAAGATTTATACAGTGAAAATTATAGTACTCTAGAAAAAGAGATTGAGGAGGATTTCAGAAAGTAGAAAGCTATTCCTTACTCTGGGATAGGAAAGAAGAAAGAACATTGGGAAAATGGTATACTTCCAAAATGGTTATATGGATCCAATGAAATCCTGATTAAAATACCATTAATATACCTCAAAGATCCAGAGAAAATATTCCTAAAATTCATCTTCAACCAGAGACCTGGAATAGCAAAAGCCATCTTTGGCAGCAAAGGCAAGGGAAGAAGTACCACAATCACTGGCCTGAAATTACACTACAAAGTCACTATGATGAAATCAGCATGATACTGGCAAAATAAACAAACAAACAAACAAACAAAACAGAGGATCAATGGAACAGATTAGAAAGATGCAGAAACAAACACACTCAGTCACCTTATCTTTGACAAAGGGGCTAAACATGTTCAGTGGAAGAAAGACAGCCTCTTTAATAAATGGTGCTGGAAAAACTGGCTTTCCACATGGAAAAGTCTAAAATTAGACACATATCTATCACTATGCACAAAAGTGCAGTCAAAGTGGAGCAAAGATTTAAATATAAGACAGAAACACTAAGTCTACTGGATGAGAAAGTATGTAGAAATATTGAAGACCTATGGGTTGGAAGAGTTCATGAACAAACACCAAGCTGCATGGGAAATACTTGAAAGAATCAACAACTGGGATCATATCTTTTAAAAAGGTTTCTGTACATTAAAACAAATCAAGAACAGAGTAAAAAGAAAATGAGGAATTGGGGAAAAATTTTATCAACTGTCCCTCAAAGAACTTCTATAGAGAACAAAATGTTGAATTTCTATCATTTTCTTTAATGAAATTCTGTATCAATTCTAATGTAATATTTTTTAACTATTTTTGTATTAAATTTTTTTGTACCAGGGATTGAACTCAGAACCTTGCACTTTCCAGGCAGGCACTTAAATTGCTGAGCTCTCTTCTCAGCCCAGAAAAAAATTTAAAAAATTAATTGACAAATTCAAGTGTGATTATGTGGTAAAGATGAAGCTGAAAAAGCATCATATTTCACATGAGTTAGAGTGGTTCTCTTTTGATGTGAGATGGCCAGCAGAGGGAACAGTTGATCAAATAGCCAGCAGAGTGTAGATGTTGGAATGGAGAATCCTGAGCACCCAGATCAGTCTCCCTATCTAGATCCCTGGCTGCCTGCACTTCGGACATTGCCTCAATGGCCCAGGATATGTAGCTGTGGGCTTCTTGATTGAGTTCTGGTTTACTGATTGACTGAGTTCTGATTGAGCCTTTCCCTGAGCACTTGAGAAGCATGACCTCGCCTTTGATCTTTCCACTCCACCACCACCCTATCTTGTATCTTGCTCTGCTCCCTGCTGCATCAACCTTCCCAGAGCTTATGGTAGATTTTACCATGAATGATGAAGTTTATTCCAGAGACTCAGTCCATTTTCTGCCTCTGTGGTAGGCCACCATATCAGGACCAGAAGGAAAACTTTTGTCTACTTGGTGTATGTTCCTTTCAGCACTAGTGACCCATAATTGGAGAACTCAGAATTCCCCTTCTTCAGAACAACCTTAGTTTTGATTATTTTGCTGGAGTTGATGTTTAAAACTCATGTCCCACTTGGAATGACTGTCCACAGATATTTCTAATCCTGTTTTCTTCACAGGAAAAGGAAAGAATTTGGAAGGCAGGTGAGGATTAACAGAGATTAGACATCAGAGGAACCAATCAGAACAAAACTGAGGATGTGGCTCATAGTATGCTCTGGGATTCCTTTAGCAGGGATCGTAACACTGTGGAAGGTGGATTACAGTAACTGGAAGCACTCCATTGGGCTACTTTCTTAACAGGCTTTTCTCAAAGGGCCCCTGTTGCCCACCATTCCACTAATTTGAACAAAATACTGGAGGCACATCAGGGACTAACTGAAAGCCCCACTGCATTTCTCAAGAGTCTTATGGAGACTTATTTAATGTACACTCATTCAATCCACAGGCCCCTGAGAATGCTAGCACTGTCAACATGGCTTTTGTTGCTCAGCAATGGGTAGGACTTGCAGGGAAGAATTTGTCTCAGCTGGTTGAGGTTCCCCAAGAGGTGTTTCATAATAGAGAGGAAATAGTGGAAACTCAAGCAAGAACAGATGAAGGCAATACTGGATGCTTACAAGAAAGAGGCTCAGTAAAGGACTAGAGGAAAAGGGCAAAATGGAAAATGGACTCATCAAGGAGAACTCCATAGTCCTCTAGATCCAGATCAATGTGCCTATTACAAGGAGAAGGGACATTTCAAGAGGGAATGTCCAAGGCTTTTAGAGAAAGTAAAAAAGGAAGTGTTTGTGGTATAGTCAGTGTAAATTTCGGAATGATGGGTTTGTGGATCTTTGGGTCTCAGCCCCAGAGAATCCATGATAACCACAACTGAAGAAGGAAAATCTGTTTTTTGCTTGATATTGGTGTGCATCTATTGGTAACTACTCAGCCAATAGCCACCCTGCTAAGTCAAAAAGTACATGTTCAAGTCATTAACTGGTTTGGCTTCAACATGTTCTTTTAGTTAACCACAATGTGTTCAGATTGGTTGACAAGTACTGAGTCACTTATTGGGAGTCACTGAAGCTGGAAATTGGTGACATGTATGAAAAGAGGACAAAGACACAGTACTTAAGGCAGTGAAGCTACCAAAGCCTTGAAAAAAGTATCCTGTCACTAGGCAACCTTGTGTCACATGATGCTAACTTTTCCTCCACTGTTGTTCGGGGGTCCTGTGCCAATCAGGCAAACAATTCTCCACCTGAACCCAGCTCTTGTCTTCTTGTCTATCTTTTACCCATTCCTGTCACCATTTCTCTCTGGGGTACATGGAGAGACCAAAGGATACATACTTTGGTGCCTGAGCAAGGCACTGGGTGAGAGATAAAGCTGCAGCAGGAAGGCTTCCCAAGTGCATGCATGAGGAGAGGGAAGCAAAGTTGTTACAGCCAAGACTCAGCATAGGTGTGCATTGGTAATTGCATCATCAGACACAAAATTTGGGAATGGAGGCTTATTAAGGCCACAAACTGGTTCACTGGGGCCAGAAATGGGCTCATTTACCTGATAAATGGGTTCACTGGGGCCAAAGAGATAAATAAGCTTAAAGAGAATAATAGGCTTGAGTGAAACCAAAAAAGAGGAAGTTAAGTTGAGTTAAAAATGGGACAAATAGAGTTTCAAGAATCTCAGAGATATATGTATGTAGAAGTAGTTTTGGCATGCTTGGTTTCTATATTTAGTTTTCCTTTCTGGATTCTGGTTAGAAGGGGTTTTACAGGGCTGGGGAGATAGCTCAGTAGTCTAAGCACCTGCCTGGCAAGTGCAAGGACCAGAGTTCAATCACCAATAGCAAATGCTGAGCCAGCCCTGGAACACCAGGCACGTGGTTCAGGACACTGGAATGGGCTGTGGTGTAATCTCAGCACTGGGAAGACTAAGACAGGAAAATCACTACAAGTCCCAGCTGCCATAGCCAAACCCTGTACTAAATAAATAAATAAAAGGAGTTTTACAACCACAAAGGATCTGCCTCACAGCTCTTCTTTAAAGTCAAGTCTCAGGGCTGGCCAGCCAGATAACTCAGCAGACTAAAGCGCTTGCTTAGGCAAACTGCAGGGACCTGGGTTCAATCCCTGGCACACCTTGCTGGGCCCACCCCCAGCATTCACTGAGACAGCAACTGAGACTGGGCATGGTGGCGCATGCCTGTAATCCCAGCGCTTGGGAGGCTGAAAACAGGAGAATCACTATGAGTCCTATCTGTGTAGTGAGACCCTGTAGACCCTGTACTAAATACATAAAAAATAAAGTCAAGTCTCCCCTGAGAGGGACAAGGTGTGGGTAGCAAGGGCACTGTAGCCAGAGCTTAAACCCTCTATCCTTGCTCAATAATATAAGGAAAGAACAAGGAGTGGTGGGGAACAAAATTGATCCTTAATCACTGGAGAAGTGTTTCCCATGAATTTCATTTCTCAACATTCCATGATTTTTACTGAGCCATGGACAGCTATTCCAGCCCTTTCAGTTCAGAGAAATTTTGCTAAGTCACAGACTGGAACTTCCAGCTCTCAAGAAATAGAGCCATTTTCTCTAACTCCCTTGAAATTGACACTAAAAGAAGCCAGATGGGCACGGGAGTCCATGCAAAGTTTTCAACATATCTATCCTGCTACTGAAGTTTGTCTCAAATAATCCTGAACAAGTTGTACATCTTCAGAAGCTGAACTTTGTAAAACCTTAAAAAGAATTAAAGCAAGCTGTTGGTTCTTCTGGTCCTACTGCTTCCTTTGCCTTGAGTTTAGTAGAAATTCTAGGACAACAGATTATGGCCCCAAATGATTGGAAAGGAAGAGTTAACACATGTTTAAATCCAAGAGATTATTTGTTGTGGAAAGGAAATTTCTTTGAGTATTCCATGGACCAGGGAGCTCCTAATGCTACTGACCACATAGCCATCACCAAAGAATATGCTAATTGGAGAAGTTGCCTTTGTTAGCACAAACAGTTAACTGAACTTTGTATTGAAACTCTATGAGCAAACTAAGATAGCTTCCATTAGGGCCTGGAGGGAACATCCTTCAAAGGGTAAGGGATCCCTTAACTTGTCTTCCTTTCCTCAGGGCCCTGATGAACCTTCAAAAGATTTTGCAGCATGCTTATTTCAAGGTAGTGACATGATTATAAGTAACACAGAAGCTAGCAAATTAATAGTTAAATAACTGGGCTTTGTTTTACTTTTTTTTTTTTTTACATTTAAACATTTTAATTTTAATTTCAAATTAGACCAAGCTAACATGTGAATATTTATCAGGAAATATGTCCATTAAATTTTTTTTCATAATTTTACCTAGAAACAAATAGCAATGAGACAGTTTCAAACCAAATTGGTAGGACAGTTTCAATAATTAACA
>NDGN011414449.1:0-18300 GCA_002564285.1 Tympanoctomys barrerae
CCAGCTCAGCCCACCAGGGGGCGGGGCTGGCTGGCATGTGGTGCTGGGGGATTGAACCATGGGGGACTGGGGGTTTGAACCACTGAGCCATCTCACCAGCCCAAGAGATTCTTTTTTTCTTAAGCAATTTTTTTAAAAAAGCAGGAATGGGATCGGATGCATGCAGCTCCAAGCATACTCTTCCCACTTCACGCATTGCAGCGTCCCTCCAGGTGGGCCAGCAGGCTGGTGTGACGCCGTGGCTTCAGTGGGTCCCGACTGTCATGGCCAAGTCCTAACAATCCGCACAACACGGCGAAGAACACCCCAGCACACTCACACAGGCACACTGTGGTGGCTGCGAGGAGGGACAGACTCAGAAAGGGCTCCGTGCCCCCCTCGTGCCTGCGTGTGTGACATGGGACTGTACGTGGGTGGAGCACTGCGGCTGCTGGTGCCTGAGCCGCACTCCCCACCGTTCCCTTCAACAAGCCAAGCTGAAGCAGGACCCCAGGTCCTCACCCCAGCTCCTGCAGCAGCGCTGTGTTGTGCCTCAGTTTCCCTAAAAGGGAAAACATTGCCCTTTCTTGTGGGTGGCATTTGCCTCCCACCAAGAGCAAGGTTGAGAGATCAAGTTCAGATGGCTGTGAGCCCAATGGCCATCCTCTGAAGGGACAGAGGCCCCGCCAGGTGGGTGGCGAACTCAGCAATTGGTCACAACTAGCGTCCCCTCCAGCACCTCCTGTCAGGCACTAGGCTGTATGGCACCTCCATGGCCCTTGCTGTACTGGATTCTCTGCCCAGAAGTTTCATGCATCCTTCCCCTTTCTTTTTCTTTTCTTTTTTGCAGAACCGGGGATTGAACTCAGGCCCTTGCGCTTGCCAGGGAAGCACTTATTCCACTGAACCATCTCCCCAGCCCTATCCTTCCCCTTTCTAATGCTAACTTCAGGACCCAATTCTACGACTCCTCCTCCAGGACGCCTTTCCTGACTCCTAGACCAGGACTAAGAGGCCCTCTTCTGCACTGCAAGGCTCTGGGTTGCTTGGTACTGAGGCTGTTACCTGCCAGTCCCCCTAGTTCTTCCAAAATCAGCCCCAGCTCTAGTTCACAGCAACAACTTCAGTGCCCAGCGGTGGCTCAGTACACAGCAGGTGCTGGATAAAAAGGGCCCTTGAGGGTCACCACCAGGGTCTTCCCTAGAAGATCCAACCTAGAACCAGTGCAGCCCTGACTCACAGTGGCCTTGGACGTAGCCTCCCTGCCTGTCCTTCCATCCAGCCTCAGTTTCCCCAGAGCCTCCACAGAGCAGGCCAGCTTTGCTACTCTCTGCTTTCACTTCAAGCCAGGCTTACTTCCCCTGGGCTGAGGCCCTGACCTGGCCCAGCCCTAGAGCTCCTCTCCTCCCCTCCCCCACCCCAACACCATCCAGCCCTCAGCCTCAGGGCTCCAGCCCATTTTTGCCCACCTCCAGGAGCTGGGCATGGAAGCTGGTGTCTGTAAGCCCAGCACTCTAGGCTGAGACAAGAGGATTGCTGTGAATTCGAGGCCAGCCTGGGCTCAAAGGAGCTCAAGACCAGCCTGCACCACACAGTGAAACCCCCTCTCAAAACAAAACAACAAAGAAGTAAAGGGGAAGCCAGCCGCAGCTCTCCACGCAGTCTCTGGACACCCAGAGGCCAAGATGCAGGAGGAGGCCCCAGGGGTCCATCTCCAGGAGGGTGTGGGGCCCCACCCAGGGGTATGTTTACAGCTTTGCTGGGAAAAAACAGCAACTCCCAAGGCTATTTTGGAAACCTAATATGCACTTTCAGTCTCTCTGCTGTTTATTCCAAGTGGCCAAGCAGCAAGCAGGTGAACACAGAGCCTCCAAGGCCAGCAACTCTGTAAATTCCCATCAGCCACTTCACACCCCCAGCTGGCTGGGGTCATCCTGGTCTCCTAGCCTGGTTAAAAGAAGGGGTCACGTCCAGGCAGAGCCTGCCCAACAAGGGTTGAGGCCTGGTCCTGGGCTTACAACACAGCTCTGCAACCTTGAGCCAAGTTCCCTGCCAGGACTCAGTCTCCCTGTCTGTATAATGGGGATAGCCAAGCGGATTAATGGAGGAAGTGCAAGCCAAAACTGGGTCCACAAGGGATGTAAAAATAAAAAATAAAAATCACACAAAACCCAGGCCCCCAGGACATCACAGGGGGGCTCTCAGTCTGGGCCATCCATAGAAAAGTCGGAAGCCCAGAGAGGTGACAGGATGTGCCCAAGGTTACAGAGCCAAGCTACGATGACAAACATAGCCAGTGCTAGTGCAGATGTGGATGGGTCCCAGCCCAGTGCCTGGGCATGTGCTGTCCTCGCTGATCTCACTGGCCCGGCAGCTGGGACAGGTAATTACACTGCAAAGGGCTGTACCAGCCTGCCCGGAGAGGGGCTTCTGACTAAACACAGCTCAAGGGGACAGATTCACTTCTTAACACCCACTGCTGCTGTCAGGGCAGGCCCAGGTATTCACCATGGAGCAAAGCAGGGACACTGGGCACCCCCACCCCAACACACACGCATGCACAGGCACGTGCACATGCACACGCGGATACCGCTCTTAGGCGACAGAAAAGTCCTTCCCTCCAGACAGGAGGGAGGATGAAATGTTTCAGAGACACCCAGAGAAACCCTGTGACAAGAAAGCCCCTGGCAGCTCATCTTGTGAATGGAGCCCCTCACTTCTTTGTCTCCATTTAGAAACAGAGGCCCCCACGTGAAGTGCCTTGTGCAGGGACCCTAACCATAACTGTCTGCAGCAGGAAGTGTTAGCATGTGCCAGCCCCTCTGAAGCCGTTTCATCCTTGCAGCAATCTTACGAGGTAGGTATTATCATCGTGCCCATTATAAAGATAAGGAAACTGAGGCCTGGGGAACTGAAGTAACTTGTCCAAGGTCTCAGAGCTCACAAGCAGATGACCCGGGGCTTGAATCCAGTCTGGCTCTGGGGCCTGAACTCAGGTCCCAAAGCTGGGATTCATTTCTGAGACAGGTGTCTTCACCCTGAAAGGGAGAAGATGACAGAGTGTCCCAGTATCCCAGGGACTAGACAGGACAGCAAGCTGCATCACCCCAAAACTCCCAGTGGGAGACTAGGCTGAGTACAGTGGGCTCCTGATTGTGTGGGGTGTGTGGCTCTGTCAGCCTGGCCCAGCCCTCATTGGAAGGGAGAGCTCTGGGTCTGCAGAAGACAAGGCCCCGAAAGTGGACTGTCCCAGGCACTGCCTGGGGCCAGCCCTGGGCGAGGGGCAGGACCACCAAGGGACTGGCACAAAGCAGTTCCTTTTCCCACTGTTACGGTTTGTGTCAGGTTGTCCCCTCAAAGCCTCATGCAATCATGGGATGGATTTCTAGACTTTGTGATTCATTATTGACCTAGTACTGGGATTATAGGTGTAAATGCTGCTGGGATTATGGGTGTAAATGCTGCTGGGATTATGGGTGTGAGTGCTACACCCAGCCTGGGGCGACAGCCTAAACACAACATAAGGGAGATAGACTTGCTTTGTTGTCATTGTTGTTGTTAGTCCTCCCATTTGCTTTTGCTGCTTTCCACTACCATGAACAGCTGCCCTCTGCCATGTGCCAATCTGCCTTGGAACCAGCCAAGCATGGACTGAAACCTCCTCTGACTGAGCTAAATAAACCTTTCCTTCCTTCATTTTGGATGTCAGGTATTTTGTCCCAGCAATGAGAGAAGAGTAACTGAGACCCACTAAGCCCAACTGAGGCCTGCCAGGCCCTGAGTTATAACCCTCCAGCTACACAACCCTGGATTCAGCAAAATGCCAAACAGGACATGGTCTGGGAAAGAGGGACAGTAAGGGGCCAGCCTGGGGGCAGCAGGGAGGCTGTCTGTATCTGTCTTCTGCTTCCATCTCCAAATAGTTGGGGTCGGACACCCCAGGGTGCCGCCTACAGCTGCCACTCCCCTGCATGACCTGGTAAGAGAGACTTCACCTATCTGACTTCCCACTTCTTCACCTCCAAAATGGGGTGACGACTCACCTGCCTACTTCAGTTGTGACCCCAAGTGCCCCTCTTGGCAGTGGGCGCCTCTTCCGGGGGCTGAATAGCCGGCCCCAGCGTCACTGAGATATGCTTTTTGTCCCTCATAGGCGTTCTCTTCTGGCTCTCCCTCCCCGCTCCCTGATCCTGGTAATGCAGCACAGCCTGGCATGCCGAGTCCCAGACTGCTTGGTTCTCAGTAGGTGCTCAATCAGTACTGACTGGATGGAAGAGCTTGTGAGCTCGGGCTGTGGGTGAAGTGGTGTCCGGATCCAAGTACTCTGCCTGTGTGGACTGGCTGTGTGATCTTGGGCCTCTCCCTGTACCTCTCTCGGTCCATCTTCAAGGAAGCCCAGACTTCCCCATATCACTAGGTTCCAGCTACCCCAGCCTAGAGGGGGCTCTTTCTCAGGTGGCCTGGCCTCACAGGACACAGCAGGGTCCACAGCCACCCCAGCAGGCTCACAGAGGCGGCAGGTGAGCCTCCTCCTGGTGACTTTGCCCTGGGACAGATGCGATACAACTGTCAGGCCAGATGGCCTGCATGGCCCAGGGACCAGGACACCAGCTGGGAGTCTGGTTCCCAGACAGAGCTGCTTAACTCCTTCCTGCCCCAGGCCCAGAGCTGAGGGCCTCTTGGTGATCTGTTCTACCCTTAGAACTGAGGGGCCTCCCCGGGGCCAAATAGGTGGGGTGGGGGGGCACGCCTGGGTATGGGGAAGGTGCTGCAGTGGTCCCTGGGGCAGCCCTGAAGCACTGGGAACCTGCTGAGCAGGGGCCAATGGGCAAGAGTAGCAGGGAGGGGCAGCTCCAAGCTAGGAGCCCCGTGCAGCCAACTGGCTGGCCTCTTTGCTCTTGAGACAGCCGGCAAGGGCAGGAGCCACAGCCACCTTCATCAAATGGAACAGCCCAGTCCCCTGCCCAAACTCAGAGGCATCACCATCCTGCAGGAGGAGGCCACCAGGATCTGCCACGCTGGCTCAACGGCCAAGCACGCAGGTCTCAGCCTCTCTGGTCCTCAGTTTCCCATCAGGAAAGGTGGGGTTGGGGTTATTGCTGGGTTCCTGGGGCTGGGGGACTCCACCACTCCAGGAGAAGGCATGCACTTCTTTGCTGGGAACCTAGGGGACCCTAAAGGGACTGGCCAAACTTCCTGTGCAAAGCATGTCCTGGTGGCATCTGAGTCAAGGCCCAGGCCCCTGAGGAGGGTGAAGAAAAGGGGTCTACAGGGCACTTCCAGAGGCAGAGGGGCCACAGGAGGACGGCCTTGAATAGCACCAGGCAGCCTATGTCTATTAATTTTCCTACGCCGTGGAAAACCACGACAAGAAGTACAGCGTTTAGGATTATGGCCAGAGACCAGGAAGCACTGTGCAGTGGGTCCGGCAAGGCAAGAGCAGGGGAAGGCTCCGTGATACTCCTTCTAGGCGACAAGACCTTCAGGAGGGTCCCAACAGGCAAGGTGACACCGCAGGGCAGAGCGCAGCTCCAGCCCGAGACCTGCACACTTGTACGGTGTGCCCCTCCGATGTGTCTCAGAACAGAGGTTCTAGAGGGTTCCAGAGAAGCCCAAGCACATGTCCTAACAGCTGAGGGGGAAGAGCTGGGTAAGCAGGTTCCCAGCCAGGAATGACAGGTGTCTGTCAGCACAGCAGAGAGCCAAGAACGTGGTGGCACTGCGACCCAGATAGACCCAACTGAGTCCTGGCTCTGCACCCTCAGGTAAGTCACTGCCCCTCTCTGAAAAACAGGAGGGGAAACTAAAGGATCTCTAAGGACATTTCCAGCCCAGAGGTGACAGTCATTTGGAAAACCCCTGAGGTTGGAAAGCCCCTGAAGTTGGCAAGCTGCTAGGTCACACAGTATCAAGCCCACAGCCCGAACACAGGCCTGAACAGAGGGACCCAGAAAACGATAGGTGAATGAAGAGGGATGATCAAGCGGGGTGCTCAAGAAGGAGAAGAGTACAAAGGCCACACTTCCCAAGACAACGCCTTACACAGCCCAGGAGGCTTCCTGGAATGAGTCCCAGTCACTCACACCCTCTAGCCTCCGAACCCCTTCTCTAACTTGCACACAACATGCTCCCAGCTGTGACTCAACTCTGAAGACAGAGATGAAAGCACCGGTGCTCCCAAGGCCAGGCAGGTCCTCTGTCCAGGCCATCCCCCTGCGCTCTCAGCCTGCAGGGTCAGCTCCCAAAGCCCTGTAGAATGAGCTTCTGTGGTGCCGGAACCTAGCGATGATTGGATGCCAAGGAGACCCAGACACACGAGCCAGCTCTGCCACTCTCTAGATGTAACAGATAACAGGTCATTTCACCTTCGGAGGCTCAGTTTTCTCACCTGTGTTATGGGCATCACCTCTACAACCTGTCCAGAGCATGGTGGTGTCCCAGAGTCCACACAACTCCTTACACCGTGCTGGGCTGGGAGTGCCCAGGTATGCTGGATTCTTCTGGGTCCTTCTGGATCCTGCCATCCCTGGAGAGCAACTGGGCTCCTCTCCAGCCCCCCTCACCTGGCTTCTTCACCGGGGTGACGGGGTTACGTCCTGCACTTAAACCCAGCAGAAGCAACAAAGCAGCCTTTGTTTCAGAGACAAAACCCTAATCGTGGGCCTTACGTCAACCCTGGAAAAACAATGCCAGCCACATTCAATGTCACCCTCTGCCAAGGTCTGGGAGGGAGTGCTTCACGTACAAGACCTGGAAGAAGCTGAGGGCTATCTGACTGCCTTAAAGCCCTGTCTTCCAACTGCCCACCTCATTCCCATGGTGAACCCAGTTCTCAGGCTGGCGCACTGAGCCCATGGGCGGTGGGAAGCACTCTTGGAGAACAGTCTCCCAGATGTGGGTCTGAATCCCAGCCTGCCTCTGCATTGTGACATCCAGAGTCTGTGTCCATAACTGTCCAGAAGGGAGCCTGGGACTTCCCATGATCCTGTGAGAGGATCCCTCTTCATGCCTCCCTGTGCTGGACACAGCCTTGCATGCTAGGTCTTGACCTCCCGGTCACCCCGTACTGACAGTCTGCTGGAGAGGAAAGGGGACATGACCTCTGTCTTGCCGGCTGGCCAGGCTGCCCTACTGGGAAGCGGAAGTGCCCAGAGCACAAAAGGCCAGTCTATAGCCGGAAGGATAAGGAGGTAGGCAGTTCCCACTGAGTCAGGGTCTGCCGGCTGGAGAGGACCAGACCAGGCCAGGCCCAAGGGAACAGAGCAGGAACAGCTAAGCGTTCGGTACACACTGCCCCCCTTGGACCCCTGTGGCCACCTATAAGCTAAGGTCCTCACCCCACTTCACAGATAACACAACTGAGGCTCAGCAGCAATGTGAACCCAGGCGGTCTCAGCCCAGAGCCACAGCTTCCACCCAAGGGAAGGCCCAGCCCAAGGCCCACATGGAACACCAAGGAAGAGGGAGCAGGGTGGTTTCCTCGCGGTATTACTGTGCGTTAAGGCTCGAGGAAGAAACCACCTACCAGCTGGACGACCCTTGAGCCTGGCATGTGTGGGGTGCAGCCTTCTACCCCAAATCAGGTAAGCCCTGGCGTTTTCAACATGAGAGCTGATGTGTGCAAATCCACAAGGACAATGTGTCAGGCTGCATTCCCAGGCAGCGGCTCCGGAGTCTCAGTCTCTAGCGACTAGGAGTTTAGGTGGGATGGCTCGTCTGACTCCCGCAAGCCAGGTGAAGTACGAAGCCTTCTGAGGCTGCGGCTCACAAGAACAGAGCCTCCCAAGCCCAGGTTATCAACAGCCCTGTCAACTTCCATCATCCCATTTTACATGAGGAAACTGAGGCACAGGGAAACAATACAGCCAAGCACGGGGCTGGCGGACGGGGATGGTCGGTCGCCAAAAGACCCAGGATGCCCAGAACCCCCAAGGTGCCAAGAAGAGGCTGGCTCCATGGGCCCATGTCACACGCTCTGGGGTCCAAGGTGTGCTGTGGCAGGAAACCCTCCCCCACCCCACCAGCACTCCAGCTGCTAAGTGTCATCCAAGACCCTGGATAGAGCCCAGTCCCCAGAAGGGGCCCTTCCCTTACCGAGCCCAGCTCAGGGGCAGTCGAGCAGACCCGGCCCAGCCCTCTGTGTGGGGATATGTCAAGGGAACTGTTTTACTCTGGGCTCTGGTTTTCCTACCTGTAACATAGTCACCGAAACGTGGTGAGTGGGATAGAGACAAAACACTGAAAAATAGACTCTCCAGTCTTTCTACGAAACAGAAAGCTCATGTGCCCACCAGGGGTGGCAGGGGTATGGTTCTGCCAGGAGCAGGGGCATGGATAAGAAGCGATCTTGACACCACCCTGAGCCCTCTGGGCCAGTGGAAGACAGGTCACAAGGCGAGGGAGAAGACACAGCAGGCCAGGAGAGGTGAGGTGAGCCTGCCCCCAGCCCCCTCACTGCACCATGGCCCTCAGCACTGGACTGAGGCCCCCACAGCCAGTCCGGACTTCCGTGGCCTGGCAGCCAGCAGGCCCCTCAGCAGGCAACCACCCTGCCCCCACACGTGGAGCCCCTTCTGCAAGGGGCACCTGGGGGACCAGAGGTGGGGTCTGCACCTCAAGGGCTATGAGTCATCAGGGAATAGACAGAAGCTTGGACACATGTTCACACATATGCGAACACGCGAGCACACACACAGGAGCACAAAGCACCCGCGACAAGAACACCACCTGGGCCCCGCGTGTGGTAGAGGGATGGGGGATACCCTGCCCCGTACAGGCTAAGAAACCGGCCATAAAAATTGAAGAACAGAACACGAAAGAAAGAACAGAGGGACAGGAGGGAAGGCAGAGAGAACAAAACAGAAACTGAGCGCCAGGAAGGGGTGGGGGTGCGAAGAGGAGCAGAGCCAGACCAGTGGTAGCCGGTCCTCCCCACCCCGGGCACGGGTCACCCGCCAGGCCTCTGCCCAGGTCCTCCCCACCCGCAGCAGCTTCCTCCTCCTCTGCCCCATGACTGGATCTCTATAAACTACAAACCCCAGCGTCGTCTCCTCCAGGAAGCCTTCCGAGACTGGTCCTGTGCTGATTCCCAGAGCTTTCTGGAATCCTGGGGTCTCAACATCCATCTGGGGTCTCAGCAGAGTCCCACCTGGAGCTCCAGGACTCTCTGGTCTTGACTCCAGCTATCGCACCCCCACAGATCTTCCACTACCTCCCAAGAATTCTGCCCATGACCACAGCGGACCTGGGGCTCCAAACTGAGCCCCCGGCAGGCGGGGGCAAATGTGGTGCCCCTGCCCAGAGAGGAGCCCGTCTGCAGGGATTTTCACAAGACCCACTCAGACCCGCAGCTCCTCTCTTCCGCTTACCCCCCACTCCCTAACCCCTCCCGCCTCCAGCCAGCAGACAGAAGGTAGTGAGCCAAGAAAGGTCTTAAATAACCTCAGTAATAAAAGTGGCCCATCAAGAGGGCGGAAGGCAGTGGCTCCTCCCCCTCACGTGGAGGCAGGGGGCTGGGGAGCTCGCACCTTCCTCAGTCCTGTGCAGCCAGAAGCGCTGAGCAGGCATCTCTGCACATCCGGGTCCCTTGCAGCCACACGGAAGGACTCCTGCCCAGGCTAGCAGCACCCCACGCCCACCCCACTCCCGATTCCCACAGCACCCCTGTCCCATCTGTTTGTCCCCAGTCCACGTCTTGCAAGGCTCCATTTCCAGATAAGGCCAGGAAGTCTCAGGCACAGCGACTCTCCCCAGGACTGGAGGCTCAGGAGCCGCGCCCTGATCCCCGATCCCCATTGCTCTGCCCTGGGCTGTCTCACTCAGACTCTTTCTGCCCAGCCCAGATGGTCGAAGGATGCAAGGGCAAAGGAGATCAAGTATTTCACGAAGCTTCAGCAGCCTAGGTGTCGTGGGAAACCGTGAAGGACATGGCACTGTAGGGAAGGCCCAGAGCTTCCAATACCTTTCCCCTCCACCCACAGCTCACACACCACTTATCCCCATTTCACAGAGGTGCAAACTGAGGCTCGCTGGACCAGACATGGCATAAAGGCTGGCTCTGTTTCTGGGTCGCTGGCTTCAAATCTCAGATTTTGCTGCCTCCCAGCTGCGTCTTGCCCAGTTCCTTCAAGGTCCCCTCCATTGCTCAGTATCCGTGTCTCTGAAATTGGCTAATATGGAGGCCCACTGCACAAGGGCAGGATGAGGCTGCCTGAGACACGTGTGTGTCAACTGGTTTGCATGTGGCCTAAGAACATAAATCCTGTGTAAATATTTGTTTAATAAATTCATAAATGTTCCTTGGGTTCCCAGTCTGCACCGGCACTGTTTGAGACTGCCCTTGTCAGGTGGTATTGTCACATGTTGGCTATGTCCCCTGGCTTTGAGCTCTGCAGGGCAGAGGCTGAGGCTGCTTCCCCCAGTGCCCAGCCCCGGCCCGGCACATGATGGGGGCTCCTCCACTGTGGTGAGCGCCAGCTCTGGCTTCTCAGACGTCACTCCCAGCAGTCCCTGCGAGAGGCAGGAAATGACAATACTGAGCTCCCCATCCCCTGGCAGAGCTGGAGCTCACGGCTGACAGAAAGCAAAAGCTTGGGGGTTTCCGGCCCAGGGTGCAAAATTTAGGGACTCCCCAGGCCAGGGCAGAGGACAGCCCATCCATCCTGTCCATCCTGCGGCCAGAGTGAATGCTCTCTCCTGCTCTCACCAGGTGATGAGAAGTTCTGTCCACTGCCTGAGGACTCTCACCAGCAGGACAGAAGGAGCACGCCTACAAACCTGGAGCACAGCCAACCTTGGCTGAGGTGTCCAGGCTGTGCTTTCACCCTCAGCCTAAAGGAACCACATGGACGATGTATCTTAAAGGTATGACCCTGCTGTGGCTGGTTAGAGAGCCCCTCCCCCAGAACTCAACCCCCACCCGATCCTCTTTGAAGAGTGGGGGAGGGGCCTGCTACAGGGGCTCGGGAACCTCATCCGCCTGCCGCTGCCACTGATTCATTCGCTTGTCGAGAAATAATTACTGTCAGGTGACAGCAGGAAGTCTCCCGCATGCAGCAACCACCTCCAGTTCTGCCACCCGCTGCGCCAATATCGTGACAGGTGTTGGGCAGCCCCTGCCCCATGACTGCCTCCTGCCAGCATCCTCATCCCCGGGGCCAGCCCTCAGCAGCCTTCAGTGACATGGGACAAGACCACCGCCAGAGAAGGGCACTGAGCTAGGGCTCTGGATACTGAAATGGGACTGTGAGATCTGGGGCAGATCTCCTTGCCTGTAAGAACTGCTTCTTTGCAAAATCCCTACTTCTTTTCATAAATTTTATTTTAAAAATCTTTTCATTTATCTGTTTGGTACAGGGTCTCTCTGCGCAGCTCACACTTATAGTGATCCTCCTGTCTCAGCCTCCCCAGCCCTGAGATTACAGGTGTGTGCCACCACGCCTGGTTTTGGTGGCCAGCATGGCGTGTGGCACCGGGGATGGAATCCAGGTACCCCCGAGCTATCTCCCCAGTGCAACCCCTACCTTTTGAGGTTGCTCTACTAATTCTCACTTAAAGGCATCATCACAAAACCTAGCACAAAGTAAGTGTTCAATAAACAGTGGATGTTAAATCAGATTGTTATACATTTAAACCCTCTTCTGACATGTTTTCTTATCACATTATTTCAATTGTGCTTTGTTTGTCCATTGTGTTTGAGACAGGGTCTCACTATGGAGTCCAGGCAAGTCTGGGCAAAGGTGGGGGCTGCACGGGGCTCCAGGGCTCCACTCCACTACCCAGGTGACAGGGCCAGGTGCTTGCCAGGCTTACTGTTGGGTGACAGTTACCACCTCCTGTACCAGGGACTGGAAAGAGAAACCACATCCTGCCCAGGAAGCCAAGCGCCTAGTGCCCAGTGTGGGCAAGAGGGCACACCCCTGGTAGACAGGCAGCATCACAAATCAGCGTCCCACCTGGCCTGAACCCTCAAGCACCAACCTCACAGTCTGGCAATGCCCAGAAGGCTGCGCAAGCCACAACAGGCAAGGATAAGTCATTGACCTGTGTCCCCCACACAGATACGGAAGAGCTTACCCTTGCCCTGCCAAGGCTTCCCATGTAGCACTTTGGGGGGACTTTATCCTGTACGTACAACATGCTGTAGCTACCTGAGCCCACCTCTTCAGAACAGTGCCCTCAGCATCCCCATTTTACAGATGGAGAAACTGAGGCTCAAGTAGCAAAGAACTGAGGCTAAGCTTATTCAGCTTTTCCCTCCCGCACTGCCAGAGTACCTGGCACCAGATGCTACATGTGTGCTGCTGTACTGACCTGGAGCTTCTGGCTCTGAGTCCAGACCCCTCACTCCTCATGCAGAGGGGTGCCTGCAGGAGTCTGGGTGATCTGTCCTATCCGCCCTCCCCCCTGGTGCCTTCTAGCAGGCAGCAGCCAGAGAGAGCAGGGAGTCCTCCCCTGGCCACACAAATATTTACTTAGTGGCATGGACTTTAGCCGGCCCTGGCTGGCTCCAGGGCAGGAGCAGAAGAGAGGCTACAGCACAGCAGAGACGGCAGTTGGGGGAACAGACACATCCCAGGCCACGGCGACAGTGATGCGGGAGTGCGCAGGACACCTGGCAGAAGAGAGTCCGGGAGGAGGCACACAGCCCTAACCCTGAGCCCAGGGGACAGGAGGGCTCAGGCAACCTCTCCTGCCATCTGTGACACAGAAAACAAACCAAGAGCAGCCTGCATCGCCTCCCGCTACCATCCAAGGCCAGGGCTGCAGATCGCAAAGTCCCCAGCAGGATTTCAATCGATTCTCCTGGAAGTCAGCGCCTGTGGCTGGGGCCAAGGGCAGGCTCAGATTCTGATCCACCTTTCTGCGCCCTTCGAATACCCACACGGCTGAGAACTCAGCCACTGCCGGTGTGAAGAGGGAGCCGGGGGCTGCGGGTGCGTGTCTGCGTGGACACGTGTCGTGTCGGGGGTGGGGGGCTCCGCTGGGCCAGGCCAGAGGCCAGGGGCCAGGCCCCGAATTCCTCACAAAGGAATCCTCAGCGTCAGCTGTCCTCAGCTTCCTTTTCTTTCCTGGGACTGCACTTCCCCCACTCCCTCTAGTTTAAGGCTCTGAGAATCCTTCCCAAATTTGTCCCCAGGGAAAATGCCAGCCCAGCCAAAAGACTCAGCGATAGTGCTTGGGTGGTTCCCAGTTCTCAAGAGAACTGAAGACCTGGATGGAGGGGTTTTGTGTGTTGCCCTTTCTTTCCTTTCCTTCCTTCCATCTTTCCTTCCTTCCTTCCTTTCTCTTTCTTTTAAAGAAAGTTAAGAGAAAGAGCTGGGGTGGGGGAGAGGCAAGAGACTTCCGGGGGCACAAATCAACTGCTGAGATGGGCCCTTGCTGCCTCTGCCCCCCCCCCCACCTCGGCGCCTTCCTCGCGACAGAGCAGCAACGTGTCCTGAAATGGACTTGTCAGGCAGTCCAGGGCTGTGCCCAGAAAGCCTCATAAATTAAAGGAAGCGACTCTGCCAGGGGAAGAAGGGTGGGCAGGAGAGGAGGGCACCCTGGGAGCCTACTGAGCCTGGAGGACCTTAACACAGAGCTCATTCATTCTTTCCTGGCCCCTGGGGTGCAATAGCAAAGTGGCTGGGGCAGCTCAGAGAGGTCAAGTAAGCAGCCCACAGTCACACAGACACAAGAATGGCACAGCTGCGGCTGGGGATATAACTCAGCAGTATAAGTGTCTGCCTGTCAAGCACAAGGTTCCAAGTTACATCCCCGATACCACAAAAGAATGGCAGAGCTGTGATGGGAGTCCCTTTCCATCTGTGGGACTCTCAGAAAAATTGAAAGCATGGATGGAAACAGCAGAAAGCAAAGCCCTCTGAGACCTTTCTGGGGCAGTCTTTTGGCCTTGGGACATTCAGGGGCCAGCACCCACCTGCTCGAGGGCCTCCCCCAAAGCATGACACTCCAGCTGACCCACCCACCGTCCCTTTTTGGAGACCTCCATTCTGGCTGGCAGCCCAGCCCTTCCGGTTCCTAAGCAGAAATAGCTGTGACAAAAGTTCCTCCCATCCCAGAAAGCGGCTTTTTAAGAAATGCTTAAAACAGACACACAGCAAAGTGGAGAGGGCTCTGCTCCCTCTAACTGTGGGCAGGGTGACACGGGCATCACGTCGGAGCTCCAGGCATGCTCTCAGTGGCCCAGCTCAGCTGTGTGGGTAAGCACCCTGTGGGGCTCGGTTTCCCCAGCTCTAAATAAAAGTACACAGCGGAATCTGCTGTTTTCAAACTGAAACCAGGCTACCCACTGGGAGTCCCACATAAACAGCTGCTGGGGTGTTCTCAGCATCCCACTATCCCTGCTACGGCCTCTGGGCTCTGAAGAGTTGATCTAAAATCACCACATCCCTCTGAACTCTCAAAGCACCCCACAGTCACCCCAGACACCAAGCAGAAGCCAGCCTAGCCATGGCCATGGAGGAATCAACCCCGGCCAGCTCGGAATCACTTCTTCCTGGGAGTGCAGGAAGGCCACACAGGCTTTGGACCAAAGGCCTCAGGTTGCCGATAAGCCAATCTGCCCAGAAAGAGGCTGTGCCAACCCCGCCAGCCCCGGGCAACTTCCTCCACCACCGGGCTATAGGAGACTTTTTCTTGCCAGCCCCTAGTACACCAGCTTCCTTTTCCAGCCAATGAAGAAAGAAGTTATCCAGATAATTCAGCCTGGGGGTGGGTGATACAGTACTTCCCGTGTCCCCAGTCTCGATCCTTCTTGGCAGAGCAAAGTGGACAGGGTGGCCCAGAACACGAAAGGGTCACAGCAAATACATCGTCATCTCAAGTGGCAAAAAGATCAGCCGTGACCTACACCTCTTCTTCACAGACCTGAAGTATACAGCAAGCTGAACGGATCACCCAAAGCAGTGCTGTCATGTAAAGGGGGGAGGACCTGAGGCTCAGAGACAGCTAGCAGTTGGCTGAAAGTCACACAGCACACAGAGGCAGAGCAGGACCTGGAGGCCAGGTCTCTTGCATGCCAACTCAAAGAACTCTCCACCTGTTTAAAGTTCAGACAGATTCACCAGGAACCTCCCTTGCAAACTCAGAACAGGCTATTTCGGTGACACTGGGTGGTGACATACTGAAATGTTTGTTTTGGTTTCCAAATCAACCGCTTGACAACCGTGTGCTCTATACAGTTTCAATGACCACATTTCCCACGTGGTAAAGAGCTACCAGGCTGAGGGGAAAATCAAAGAAGTGATGAGTGGGGCTGCGGCTGGAGCACCCCGGCCAGGAGCTCTGGTCCGCACTGGTGTTCCCAAAGCGTGACTCATGTGCCACCAATGGTACAAGAGGTGATGTTAGGAGACACAAGGATGAATTTTAAAATTTAGAATATATCTGGTCAATGAATAAAGTGTGGTCTATCTATACAGCACTCCTTAGCAATGAAAAGGAACGTGCTACCTGCTACAGTATAGATGACATCATAATACGAGCTCAAGGAGGGATCTTGCCACACGGGACAGGCAGTGCATAATCCCTCTTACGTGAAATGTCCAGGAGAGGTAAATCCATAAAAATAGATGGCAGATCGGTGATTGCCAGGGCTGGGGTGAGGATGAAATCCCTCACCAGACAGGTGTGGAGGATCTTTTGAGGGGGTGCATGTGTTCTAAAACCGCACTGTGGTGATGGCTACACAACTGAGAATTTTCTACACATCACTGATAACACTTAAAAAGTGGGTGGATTTGACAATAGGCAAAGTATGCGTCGACAAAGCTATGGAATTACGTCATACAAGAGGGCTACTGCAGAAGAGGGCTACAAATTGTGGATGTAGGACCCCCAGACCCCCAGCTCGAAGAACACCAACATACATGTAACAACATGCTGTGTCCACCCAGAGGCAAGAGAGACTCTCTGGGGCCGTGAGCTCTTGCAGGTGACTGCAGGAAACCCTGCAGCCTCTTCCTGTTCTGGCCAGTGACCCTCGGGCATTGGCCCTTTCTTGGGGTCTTCACTAGACACTCTGGAAGGACCTGAGGCTTTCAGTGGCCAGCAGTCCAGGCCAACACCTTAGTCCCATCCCCCAGACCTTGACCTCTCTTCTGGGCAGGGACTGAACTGAAGGTTGGTGGGGAGCTCAAACTCGGACAGATGTGCTATCAAAACTGGGAAGACCCTTAAGAAGTGTAGCCAAGTGGGTCTTAAATTTTCTTTATAGTTCATTGTATGTTCACCTCCCTTGAAAATAAGAATCTTACAACAAACCCCAACATAGTATGTAATAAGAATAGACTCTTAGGTGTAAATTTATATCGTAAACTCAAGTATGTATCACTACCATCTTAAACTCGATCAACCCGATTGATGAGGCCCTTCTGATACATTAACACATTGGGGCCGGGGAGATGGCTCAGTAGGATAAGCGCTTGACTGATACATGAACACTGAAGATGGGGGCGATGGATGGGTGACAGTTCCATATTCAGGTTACCTCTATCTCCAGTTTCAGCTGCAGACCATGAAAAAGATCTTGCTAGGAACGAGGCATGGTGGCGCACAACTAACTATAATCCCAGCACTTGGGAGGTTGAGACAGGAGGATCACTGCACATTCGAGACCAGCCTGGGGGCTACAGAAGTAAGCACAAGGCCAGCCTTAATGTTGGGAGACCCTGTCTCCAAAAAATTGAATGGGAATCATTTTAAGCAGCTTTCATAGACATCTGGGAGTACTCTTCAGACAAGCAGAGAAAGATTGAGAGACACTTTAATTCAAAACCAACTATGAACAAGTTAGACAACATAAATAATTTAAACATGAGTAGGGACATTCTTATGACCGTATTGCCATCTAAATGTATTTTAAATAATAATTTTTATGAAACACTTAAGAAGCCCCAACAGCATCACCGAGGAAGCTTGGAACTGCGAGGAAGAGTTCCACTCTAAGGGACACTTGCTTTGAAAAAATCTAACGTGAACCCTTAGTGAAATTCAGAAAAGGTGGGTCTTTTGAATTCACACACACAAAAAAGGAAGAAGTGTGCCCACACCCCAGAAAGATGCCGGCACTCCACCTGTCTCAGCAGCACGGGCTCATTCCAGGCTGGTGCCAGGCGCTGATATCACACCCCACACCCTAGGTGCAACCTGGGCAGAGCATTGCTCAATGCCAATCCACCTCACTCTGACACTGGGTATGGTCCTTCCATCTCCTTAGTAGCAAGAACCAAAAAGCACACACACAGTAAAACAAACACAGCGCAAGCCTTTGGCATGACGACACAATCAACAGTGACAGACAGGAGGGGCTGGCCCTTCCCTCCCTGGGTTTCACCATTAAAAGCAATTGTCTCTTTCCCAGGATGGCCCCAGGAGGCTGGCCACAAAGGGCGCAGGAGTGCCTCCCTACAAAAGACACCAGGCCATTCTGAAGCGAAGTACTCCACAGGAGAAGCTTGTCCTCTAGAAAGCTGGCCTAGGTGGAGAGCAGAGCAGCAGCTCCAGGCATTTCTGCTCCCTGTATGCTGGACAAAGTGTTAGCTAATATCCTCTGGATTATCTTACATCTGGCCAAAAGCATCAAGTTCTCTTACTCTCCCCTTAAGCAACTGTGGGTGGATTTTACTATTCCCATTGCTCTGATGGGCCAACAAGCCTGCCAGTGGTTTGACATTCTCTCCAGCAGGAGATGCAGTTAGCACCTTCCTAGTTGCTACTGGGACAAGGGAGGCCCCCACCAAGCTCCCTGGGCAGACTTTAGGGTGAAAAAAACCCAAAACTCTTTTTGGATCAGTGCCATGGCTCCAAACACAGAGTTGACACAGCTCTTGGCCCTACGGCCCCTCTCCTATCCAGGCCTGAGACACTACAGACAGACCCTCTTGTCAGAAAAGCAGAGCAGACACCAGCATCCTCAGCCAGGCTGCAGGCAGGAAGAAGCACAAGTCACTTTCCCAGCCAGGGAATCTGGGCTGGGCAGGAACACACTAACCAATCCAGCCAGGGTCTGTGGCCTGGGTCCATCTATGCCTTCCAGCCCAAGGTTATTTCCTCCTGGGAGGTCTCTAGGGCTGACTCCACTGGAGCTTAATAAGCCATAAGACTCGGGGCATGTGTCAAAAGCAGGCATTTTCTAAAGCTCATAGCCAGCCTGTGGTGGTTCTGGCTCTCCAGGCCAGGGAGCTAGACCTCACAGAACTGGTCCAAGAGGAAAGGGACAGATCCATGCATTGTCCCGCACATGATCTTATTTAATTCGAAGAATAAATAGGCAGTAGAATGCTCAAGACCTTTTTTTTTTTTTTTTTTTTTTTTTTT
>NDGN011414465.1:0-11370 GCA_002564285.1 Tympanoctomys barrerae
CACCTTTAGTGATATATTAATACAGTTAAGTGAACCCCATTCTGAATAATTTCTTGATAACTCTATACATTAGTGTATTCTTTAAAATTAAAAAAATGATAATTGCATTTATACTGTTTGTAGCCTGCAGTTTCCCTTGGTGGAATATAGTGACAGACACATTTTCACCTCTATAACTTCATGATAATTGTTTTGCTTTTTGGTACTGGGGATAGAGATGAGGACCTTGCACTTGCCAGGCAGGTGCTTGTCCCCCTGAGCTAGCTCCTAGTGAAAATGTTGAACTCATGTGTGAAAGCTATAGATTTGAGAAGAGAATCCCTGATACCCCTGATCAAGAAGGACCACCACTTTCCTCTGTTCTGCCATTTGAACAGTTAGGGTCACCTTCAGCCAGGGGCCAAGTGGGTCTTCCTATTGTTCCCACAGGGAGGACTTTGGTGTTTTCTACATGATGCTGGTTTTTCAGGTGTGCAGAATGGAAGAGATGCATAGTTACGTTTCTACTGGATTTCAAGGCAAGGGATGAAAAGTCAGGTACTGTGCTCCTGACAGGGCAGTGTGTGAAGCTGTGGGAGTTAAAGCAACTGAAAAGTGCAGACCCCAGATCTTAGAGTTGCCAGGGTTCTGCAGCAATGGCTGAGTCACATTGCTAATTCATAAGTAATACAAAATTGTTTTCAATAGTTCTGAAGGCTGGTACACCCAAGACCAAAGTCTTGGCAAAAACCAGTGTCTGGCAAAAATCTTGGTCTAATATGTCTTAAAGTGGTTTATTGAAATCGATATCAAAACATGATAGACAGCAGAGAAGACACATGATACAGAGTACAAAGGACAAGAAAAGACTAATTCCACCCTTCAAGCTCTTCAATTAAAACTAATGCCATTCATGGTGGGGGAGCACTGATAAGCCTAATCACCTCTGAAGTAATCCAGTTCTGAGTAGTGTTGTCTTGGTAACTACATTTCAATATTAATTCTAAAGGAAACACATTCAAACCAGAGCTTTCTAGGAGCCTATTTCTGGTTAAGTAATATCGTCAGTTTCCTATTCTCTTAAAAGTGAAAACAAAAGCAACAAAAAACTCAGGTCAGTCAAATATCTCAGTGGATTAAAGCACCTGCTTAGGCAGACGTACTTGCTGGGTTTGATTCCTGGCCTGCCATGCTGGCCCATCCCCTGGGCAGACTGAGATTGCAGTTGAGTCGGGTGTGGTGGTGCATGCCTTGTAATCCCAGTTCTTGGGAGGCTGTAAACAGGAGGATCACTACGAGTCCAATCGATGTAGTGAGACCCTGTAAACCCTATAGACCCTGTACTAAATCCAAAAAAGAAAAGCAAAAAATATAAAACAAAAAACAAAAACCCAAAAACTAGATACACCCCAAACACATTAATTTATAATCTGAACTATGTTTTATATCATGATATGAACTGTGGCTATTGGAATGATTACCAGGGTGCATTCCTATTGTGTTCTAAGAGAAAAAGAATCTTTCACAAGTAGAACAAATTAAAACTTTTAAAGAGATGAATAAAACTTTTCTTCTAACCTCAACTTTAGTTATATAAAAATGAGACTATAAAATACTACTCTGTTTTAGATGTTCCAAAACAAATTACCATGACCCTGACTTTTTTTTTTTTTTTTTTTTTGAAACCGGGGATTGAACTCAGACACTTGGGTTTACCAGGCAAGCGCTTATTCTACTGAGCCATCTCCCCAGCCCCACATGACCCAGACTTAAAATAATAGAAATGTATTCTCACAAATATAAGGGCCTAAAGTCTGAAATCAAGGTATTGATTCTTTCTCTAGTCTCTGAGGAAAAGCTATTCCTTAAGTTTCTCCTGGCTGCTGGTGACTGCCAGCAGCCCTTGCAAATTCTGGGAGTACAGTCCTCTACCTTTAGTTCCTGTCTACCTCTTCATATAGCTTTGCCACACATGTGTCTCAAAGTCTCAACACTCAGACTTCTTTCTCTTTTAGAAGCTCAGGCAATTTCATTTAATTTCTAACCCTAAATGGTCTGATTTTGGTATTTTAACAAAATTCATCTGTAAAGGCTTTATTTCCTTAAAAAAAAAGTCATATACTCACAATTACATGGATGGGGAATGAAGGACTTGCAGGTAGCTTTTTCTAAGACACTGTTCAACCCACTAATAGGATTCCTCTGTGTGTGTGTGTGTGTGTGTGTGTGTGTGTGTGTGTGTATGTGTTGAAATTTCCCCATGATTCTTACTATTATAAAGAACTGAACTTGTGAAATTACACCCAGATTTGGTTATTGTAGCAGACCATTATATAAGAATTCTGAAAGCTTTCTGCTAGCGGGACACATTTTTTCCTCCATGCATGAACATCTGCTCACGTCTCATAAAATAATTTCTACTCTTACAAGTGGAAAATGAACATGAACTCAGACAGGTGGCTTTTCCTGTGGGAAAACATTCAGAATTTCCAAAAACCACTTTAAGGCCCTAGTGATGCTGAAGGCCTTCACAACCTGTGATTAAACTGACATATTGTCCTAGAACAACACTATATATGTCAGTTATGAGCTGTAAGGCTGTCCACTAGTATGTGCTTTCCTTTTTTTATATCTCAGATTATCAATCTTCTACATCCAGGGGCCATCCATTTCCGTTACAGCACCACACAATTTCTCTCGATTGTGTAGTTGTATCCACAATTCCCTAATGTGTGCCTCTGTAAATGAGATTATTAATGAAAAGCCATTAATACTTTCCCACTCTCTGTGCTCCTCATGGCATTAATTATTCTAAATGATATTTATGAGGGCCAGCCAAATAGCTCAGTGGATTAAAGCACCTGCAAGCAGGCGCAGGGGACAGGGTTCGATCCCTAGGCCTGCCATGCTGACCCCGCCTCCGGGGCATGCTGAGGCAGTGACTGAGACTGGGTGTGGTGGCTTGCTCCTGTGATCTCAGCACTGGGGAGGCTGAAACCAGGAGGATCACTATGAGTCCAACCTGCATAATGAGACCCTATACAAAAAAAAAAAATCCCTGCTTTTCAGTAAAGAAATGATTGATGAGAGAAATAAATGAATATAAGAAAAACACACAAAAAAGTCTAATTAACAAATATTTATTGTTTGCCAACTGTATACAATATGTGTAGGTAATGTAATAAAGTTTATTATTAATAGAACATAAACATGTTTATATCAGAGTCAGAAGAACTAGACTTTCATATAAATTTTCACTGTTAAGGGTTCTTAGTTGTAAAATAATGGATTCTAACTGATCTTCTAGATTTTCTATTAGTTTTCTCCATGGTATAGCCAAATATTCACAAAAAATATTGGAAATAAATGCACATAGAACATCTTCATTTTACTGGAGACAGACCATGTGCTTGGTGATGATTTTCTTTCTTTTTTCTTTTCTTTTTTTATTGGCAGAACTGGTGATCAAACTCAGGCCCTTGAGCTTGCCAGGCAAGTGCTTATTCTGCTGAGCCATCTCCCTGGCCCCTTTGGTTGTGATTTTCAAAGTGATGTTCTCGCCTCGATATGTAAGACCACTTGAATCTCTCTTATCTCTTCAAAAGCACTTATGAAGAGGCTGCATTTGGTCTTTGTGTTATCAAAGGATAAATGCAGAATCCTAAGGAATATCTGGTATACCCAGCAGCATTGGTGAGTTTTATCAGACAGCTTTATATTCTGAATTATGAACACCAGTTGTCTTTATATACACAATATAATATCCTATATATTTATGCATATTTATGCATACCATAACCATTTTACTGAGTCATAATATACACATATAGGAATGTTTATTTTAGTATTAGCTTTAATTTCTGATTACACATCTGAATAAATTCAAGACTCCATTTCAAAAATTTGCTTGTAAGATGTGGTTCAAGATTATCTGATTATTATACTGGAAGAAATCAAGGGAGAATCAAAAACTGCAAATGCAATCTGTATCAAATTTGAAGCCAGAATCCTTTTTTTTCCCATGTCTTCCTGAGAGACTGTCTAGTACTAATGCTGTGCTTTAGTACTACAAGTATTCTCTTACAAAAAAATAAAAACTAAAAGCAGAGATAAAAAGACAAATGCAAAGGCAAAAACAAAACACTAAAAATGATATAGCATTTCAAACAAGGTGATGGGAAATTAACAATAGCTGTTACGATACATATTGTTATTGCTCAGGTGACTTTTGGGGCATTTTGTAAGTTACATAAGAAAATAAACACAGTATTAGGTATAGATGTGAAATCCTAATATTTGAAATAGAAAAGAGGATAAATTTAATAGAATACTAGAGAATTAAAATCAGCAAGAAATAAAATTTGCAATTGTACTTCTTGTCAAACACTTTTGCATAATAATACATTGCACCCTATTATTATTTCAAATAATGTTTTTCATCACTAAGTGCTTAATAAGTACTCACTAAGATTAATAAGTTAGATGAAAATGATATGCAAATCACAAGTTTTCAGGTGCCTTGCATAAATATAATTTTCCCTGTTGTGTAAGTGTTCTTGATGCTGTCTGAACCTTTTGTACTTTGGAGAAGCTTCTACTTTCTTCTTATTGTTATGGACTTTTTCTATTGTCTGATAGTTTCCAAAGACAACTGTCATTTCTTAAAGAATTTCTTTAAATTTGGAAACCTAAAGAGTCTTCATAATGATCTTTCTTTTTCACTATCTCTTGTTCTCTACTTTTTGGGTCAACATTTCAAATATCAAGAACATCAGTACTGTGGACTTTTTAGATTTTCTCATGACAGTGTGTCGGGGTTGATGAATGAGCCCTACCTGGTGTAGAAGAAAAGTATTTTGAAACTATATACAACTTTATGAAGTCTTCATCTGCTACAGCAATAACTACAATAAGAAATAAAGATTTCTGCCTCAAAACATTTAAAACAATATTTTGTTTTTCTCTCCTGAGCTATATTTTATTTTATTATTTTATTTATTTTTTAAATCATTTGTCACTGCTTAGAGAATAGTGCTCAGCCTCCCATTAACCACAAACTTTCTTGTTGCTGATATAATAAGAATAGCACATGTAGATTTGTTAATGTAACAGCTATGCTGAGACCTAATGTATTCACTTCTTTCTACCTTCCTGTTTCTTTTGGCTAAACATTTCTCCATAAACAAGAAAATAAACACGATGCCTAAAATCGATCCATATCAAAGCATTTTCCTAGTTTAGTTTACCATGCAAGTTTTTGTTTAAAAAATAGATGTATGAAACATAGCTTAGGGCTAAGGTTAAAGTAAGGTTTTCTTATCTAGTCCCTTATGCTGCAAAAGAGAATAACCAATGGTTCAAGGTTGATCTGACTCACACAATTTAGGCATCAGAGTGTGGGGACAGCCAGAATATAACAACTTTCCTTGTGTAGTGAAGCCTTATCTTGTTTTTCAATATAAAGAGACATAAATTTCAAAAGAACTACCAGAACACAGATCAAAGTATTCAAAGCTATGTTCTTACTAAATGGGACCATACTTTTAAGAGTCTAGTAAAATACATTCCTATACTCATCTTCATAAAACAATGATTTAGTTACTTTTCTGTGGATCTGTATTGAGGGGCAGCAACTCCCTTCTTGGGCCCTCTCCCTATATAATGAGATGCTGAGAGTATCATCTTTTATGAGTTAAATGTGAAAAGCATATACTTACATTCATGCAATTAAATGGCAACTGATGTATTTTCCACATAATCCCCATAGTTTCACATGTCTAGGTATTGGTGGCTGATTTTCTTCAGGCCATTTATGAACATTATTTGGACAGGTAAAGAAGGTGGTCTGTTCTGGAGCACGTTTACCTAAATTCTAGACAGTAAAGATGATAGAAATTATCTCCCTCCACTGGAAACCTCCCAGTAGTGTAATGATGGTGATATCTCCTATTTTTCTCCAAAGATTGATTAAGATTCTGTACAATCAAAATATCATCTTTCTCTGGGCAGATTTTCCAGCAGCCCTTATGTAAGAGTAGAACTTTTAAAGATGAGAGTTTTCCTATAATGTACTCCATCTGTATGTACAGGCACAATCTTCTTTTATTACTCCACCCTTTAAAATTTTGTTTGATGAGATAGAAGGGTCAAAATGATATGCTGGCTAGTGGAGTTGTTCTAAGTAACCAGGTATTAGTTATCTCTGAAACAGAGATGTCAAAAACGTCTTCTAGTAACAACCAACCTATGATAGGTTAATACAATTTCTGTGAGTAATTTTGCTCACACTGTGAAGAACTCCTGCTTAATACATTTCTCTAAAAATTTGCAAAAAATAAACACTTTTTTTTAAAAAAAGAAAGTAAATGTCTACCAAAGGCATGTACATTCTATTGCTTAATCTTTGCAGTGACTGAACAAATCGCAACCAATAGTTGAAAAAGTTTTTAGTCTTCTCTGCATTTACAGAGTCCAGCACAATGTCTGAAGCAGATGCTCAATAAATGTTTCTTACATGAATACTTTTGAATCTATTTGTAGAGGTGGTGGGTTGTGTTCAGAGAGACAAAAATGCTCTTCCTCAAGCCATTAGAAGACCTGAAACTGGTATCCAGTTTATCAAACTGCCTAGCACATATGGTTTCCATAGTTGTTTTTAATGTGTCATCTAATTCTGATATTAATCCATTTATGGAGGTTTTCACTTAATTAAATTGTATGATTATGTACTGAACTATAACAACAACAAATAAAATATAAAATTATCTTTTCCATAAAAGTGTATTTTTTAAAGTCTCTATACAGAAATCATAATATCTTTAGCATTTCTCCTTGGAATTATTTTTATTTAGTATGTCTAATTACCTGACAGCATTTTATTATTCCAAATGTAGAAAAATTCCCATACTCCATGCAGTATATTCAAATCACGTTTCTTATTTTACATTAATTAAATAGGATTTTACTTATGGCACTAATTTCCTTTGTGTATTAAGTACTTTTGAAGAAATACTTAGCATTTACATATAGCATACTTTAAATAACTTCCAAATCACAATCAATCATTAAATTTACCTCCTATTTTTTCCATTAAAAATGATGCACACTAACCAGTTAGGCTCATATTTTCATGACAAGAGACTAAAATCTGTTTAAGTTGGAAATGAAATTATAACAGCCTGTTTTTAAAAAATATATATTTCTCTCCCAATTACCACAGACCTACTAGATAAAGAAGCAAGTTGGAAATTGTGCTGTTTAATCTGCTTAAAAGCATTATTATAACTGGACCTCTTAGTGATTAAGAGAAGTGACATTTGATAGGAAGAGAATACTTGCATATAGGTTGATGTTAGTTGGTGCCACCTGATTTAAGACTGTCTATAAAAAAAATCTGAGAAGCAACACACTTACAGTTTATACCAATAACCTAAAAGCCCCCCACTGTGTGAGGGCGTGTGCCTGATGCTAAGAAAAAGAGAAGGTGTAGCTACCCTCAGTGTCTGAGGTGTTTTCCTGCTTTTCTCTTGTCTCTAAACTATTTATTTCCTTGCATTGCATGGTAATGTTTGTACTAGGTAAAAATCTCTGATTTGTGTAATTCTCATTTGGCCAAAGATCTTTGCTGCTAGTTGAAAAGTCTGTATTTATTTTTTTTTTCATTTACAACCTAGAGGAAGAATTAATTAATAAATATATCATTTAGTAAAGTGTAAGTCCAACTATAAGGTTTTTTGATAAAGTTGAAGAAAATAGCTCATTTACCAAAGCTAAATGCTAAAGACCATACCTAATTATAGTTTTCTGCATGTTTTACTGCTGGATGACAGTATCTGTGCCCTTTTCCTATTAATCTATAAATATCTCAAGCATCTCTGTACCACAGAGGCCCCTTGGGTCTTCTATTTACAGGAATCACCATGCCATGATAGATTGACACAGCTACTTAGTGGCAGGAGAAGACCTCTAGCATCCCTTCCCGACCACACCTGTCCTTTGAGGTTTTCAGAAGAGATTTTATTTATCAGTCCAGGTTTCTTTTTCTCAAAACTAGGAATAGTAATTCTTTTCTATTGTAAGGATGAAATTCATGCAATGAACAATATAAAGTAGGCTTTGTAAGTGAATTCAGTGGTGTCCATGATGAAGAAAGCCTGAAAAATGGAAATTGTTTCCAAAGCTCCATGAAGGCAGAGACAGTTTTTCTTTCACTGCAATAAATATACAATGCCTAGCTTTTTCTCTGATATACATATGCATGTATATGTATATACTAATATGCTATCTGATAAATATGTGCAAGCTGTTTAATAAATTGAAAGGAACAGTTAATGCTTACGTTGTTGGATCTGTTTCACAGGCCTCTATCGAGTGCTCTGAGCAACTACTTTAAAGATAATATTATTAAATATGACAACCATTTTTAATTTCCTATCATCTTATTTTGGAGTTCTGCATCATTTTTATCTCTTTAAAATAAAAATAGCATATTAGGGCCAGCCAAATAGCTCAGTGGATTAAAGTGACTGCTTAGACAGATGGAGTGGCCCGGGTTTGATCCCTGGAGTGCTGGCTGGCCCTGCCCCGGGGGCTCGCTGGGACTGTGATTGAGACTGGCTGTGGTGGTGCACACCTGTAATCTCAGCTCTTGGGAGGCTGAACACAAGTGGATCACTATGAGTCTGATCTACATAGCGAGACCCTGGAGACCCTGTAGACCTTGTACTAAAATACAGAAAAAAATATCATATTGATTACCTCACTATTGAGATATAAGAGACTTAAATAAAATATGAATTACAGATTTTTCACTGTAACAGTCACCGATCCTGTGTTTTTGAATCAGTAGTGATTTGGGGCATATTTTTAAGTCATTAGAAAAATGCTTGCTTATTGAACATTTATATTAGTTAAAATGAAATGGAAGATTTGCTTTCATTTGCGTGTCACTCGAACAAGATCAGTTTCTGTGGCTTTATTTCATACGGGCTCCCAGGGAGCTATGATAAATAGAAGAGCCTGTGGTGCTCAGTCTTTTTGATGAAGTAAATAAATAGAAAATTAAGCACTGCTGAATAAATAGCTGTAATTTGACATAGCAGATAAAATGCTAGACACAAGTTCAGGAAGAATGTGTTTGACCAAATTTAAATCTCATGAAATAGTGAGCCCATTGCCTTGCAAAATTCCCTAAGGAGAAATACTAGCACTGCAATGAAATATGAAAACTAAATCACTTGAGAAATATAATGCTCTCATTAAGTTATAGTCAATTATCAGGAGTAAGTCAGTATCATTTTAGAATCCAAACCAGTTGGTTGGATAATTCATTTCCGAGATCCCACTGTGACATAATCTTGCTACAGCTATCTGTGTATCTTAAGATAAGTTGGTATTACAGTATATTCTTGAAACACCACAGCAATATCAGTAAATTCTCCACAGTGATTTCCCAGTGGCCACACATTTATTTAGCCAAACAGCTATGTTTGAGGTAGGTAGCAGATGTTGTCAGTAAGGGTGTACGGCATCATCCAAAGCATCTTTTCTGTGGTTACCATGGAGAAAGATTGATAGGATGGAAGAAGTCAAGTATTTCAGTTATGGAAGGACCAGATTTTGGATTGCTCAATACTCTTGCAATTCCCATTATATCACTTCTCCAGCTTTCCATTATACCATTCGCCAGGGACTTGATATTAATAAGTTCATGTTGCTTTCCATTCGGAGAGGTGCTTAGTAGCACTGAATAATTCCAACAGACACAATACTAGAGTTTTTCAAAGAACTTACCCAAATATGAAAGGTGGCCCTCAGCCTGATTAATTACTCCCTCTCCCAAGAACACAAAGAAACTCTACTATGAAATGGTTAAACCTGGAGAAAGCCTTTCTAACTTTGCTACAAACTCTTGATTCCATTGGGCATCTTTTGCCAGTGACTTTTCATTCATTTCCTGACTTAGTGTTTCTACCTTCAGCTTGTGATACTTTTGCTTCTGAATATAGAATTTTGAGGCAGAATCTCCAAGTTGATTCATACAATGCTCAAAGAGAGGACTTTCTTTGGTCTGAATATTTACGTTTATGAGGCAAAAGAAATTATTTTGCAGTTAGAAGCAGTTAGCTGACGAAGTCCTATCTAGTGAAACATAAATCAGAAACATGATGGAGTTGGATAATTCTACTTTTTTGTTTTTAATCTGAAATTCCAAACATAACTATATAAGAGCAGCTGTTTTATGATCATGAGGAAAAAGAAAAAAAGAAACTCAGAGCCTTAAATTCAGTATCACCAGACATCTAATTCTGCTTCCTTATATTACAAGAGGAACATAGACCTTATATTCAAATGAATGTATATTTGTTATTTTCAATTAAAAATATCCTTAAATAATACAAAGCTCTATCTGAGCAGGAGAATCCAATTGGTGGTAAGCTTTCCACATTTTCAATAAATAACCATTGTACTTTTATTCTTTTTTTTCTTTTTTAACTGAGGCTTAGTGGGGGAAATACTTTTCTATCTAATGAATTTGAAGAAACTATACCTACTAAACCCCTGTGCCACCAGGAGCATATTCCTCCTTAGGGTGTGTTGTCTCCCAGAACAGTAACTGTTTTTCCTTGGTATTCAAGACAAACATCGATCTTTCTGGCCACAGTAGAATGATTCTGACAAACTGAAGTACTGACCGCATTATATACTGTGTTAACAAGGGGAACTCTTACATGCTGTGATAGGCTGAAAAGAATTATATTTATATTGAGTGTGTAGAAAAGGTCTACTCCTGTAATATGTCAGTTCCTTCCCAATGGTCTATTTCTTACTTTCTCTTCACCTTGTTATTATTTTCCAGGGGTCTGGATCCTGGAGCTAGGAGAGGTTCAGTTGTCCTGTGGAACACTATTCCACGATTTTGGTTCCCCTGACCCATCTGTTTTTGTACTACAACCCAAGATATGGGCAAAAAGAAAACATGAATAACATAACTACTGATTATAAAATATGGAAAGTAACTTGGAAATATTTTTGTTGATTTTTCTTACTTTAAAGACTTTAGCAACAGAATTAGGACAATGTGCCAAAAACAAGATTCAGAGAACTCAAGAGGCTTTCCTCCTTTAAAAGAATAAGAATGTAAACAGACTTAATCGGACATTTTAACATGAAATCATCAGTTTGATATTAAAGTTACAATTGGCCATTGTTTTTTCAATAACAGGGAACAAGCTCAGGACCCTGCACATTCCAGGCACAAGCACTTATGCCACTAAGCTCTCTCCCCACCCTGTAATTGACATTTTTACTGAACATTGATTACAAGTAGTAGCTGAGTAAAAATAAGAGGTAGAACATAAATACGTGTATATATATATATATATATATATA
>NDGN011414469.1:0-20803 GCA_002564285.1 Tympanoctomys barrerae
ACTCAGGCCCTTGCGCTTGCCAGGGAAGCGCATATTCCACTGAGCCATCTCCCCGGCCCCTGAGACCCTGTATTTTTTTAAAATCTACAATCAAATGTTGGCAGGGCTTTGGAGAAAAACCTTTTACCACTGTTGGGAGCATACTGCTACAACCACTGTGGAAATCAGTGCGGAGATTCCTCAGAAAACCTAGGATTAGAGGTCCCATTTGAACGGCTGTTCCCCTTGACGCTTTGTACCACAGCAATATATGTGCACCCATGTTTATAGCAGCACAACTTGTCATAGCAAAATCTTGGAAAGAACTTAGGAATAGATCAAAGATAGGATATTTTTATACAATGGAGTATTACTCAGCTGTAACAGGGTAAAATTGAGATATTTAAGGTAAATGGATGCAACTTGAGTCCATACTCATAAGTGAAGTGAACTGGTCTTGCGTGAGTAAACATTTTGTTTCCCTAATGTAAGAAGCCAAAACAATAAATAAGACCCAAATGTACAATAGATACTGTGAAATGGGAAGAAAATACTCCAAAGAAGAGAGATACGGGAATGGGGTAAAGGAGAAAAGGGAAAATTATTATATACATATATATGATAGTTAAGATAGTTATGCTACTAATTGCTACAAGCTCATTGAAAAAGTTTTTCAAACCTTTGATCAGTTTTTCATGCCTGTATTTGTAAGATGAGCAACTACTTTGAAGATACTATACAATGCACTAACCATTGTTACTTTCCTACAATGTTTTGGAATTTCATACCAGTTTTTATTGTTTTGCTTTTCTTTGGAAAGAATGCTTTCCTCCAGGTGGCTCCAGTGTCTGGGGCCCAGGAGCTGAGCCCTGCACCATGAGCCCTGGGGCCTGCCCCCGCCCCCGCCCCCGGATATTCCAGGTCTCCTGTTCCTGTCCCTCTGCCACAAGCTCTGGCTCTAACCTGTCTCCTCTCTCCCCAGCAGATGTGCCTGTGGAGAAGCTGGCTGCCATGCCAGCCCTGCGCACCATCAACCTCCGCTTCAACCCGCTGAGCGCTGAGGTGCGCGTCATCGCTCCGCCCCTCATCAAGTTTGACATGCTCATGTCTCCTGAGGGTGCACGAGCCCCTCCACCTTAGGCCGCCCTCTGTGCCCACCCAGCAAGGGCCAGAGGCCAATGGCCCAGCGTCCTGGAGGAGGGTGGCCCACAGGAGTCTGCGCTTCAGGGAATGCGGGTGGGCTGGACATGCGTGGCGGGAGGGTGCCGCCGCTGGCCGGGCAGCTAGCTTAGAGCGGTAGTGGGCCCTGGACCACCCCAAGGGCAGTGGCGTGGCAGTGCTGGCACTTTACAGACTCTCTAAGCCTTGTTACTTGGGAGGAGAGGTGGCAGCCCAGAGCCTTTCCTCCTTGAGCTCCTTAGATTGTTCGGCACTTGGAACCCAAGGAAGAGCACCGCTGAGCATTTCTGGCCCTCTGGGTTCAGGCTGTTTCTAGTGCCCCGAGGAGTGAAGAGGACAATCCCCGTGTATTTATTTCTTCCTGACATCTGAACAGAATGAGCCCCCTCTCGGGCCCCACCTCCAGCACTGTGGGTCCCTGGATTGACAGAGGCCTGGACCAGGAGTCCTGGGCATGCGTGGAGAGGGCAGCCCTGCAAGCAGGGTGAGAATGTCTGAGGGAACCAGGACCCAGTGAGGAAACAGGCCTACTCCATCTGTCCTCATGGCAAAGAGGACTGTTGGGACTGGAGTGCGCAAACCTCCCCAGAGTGTGGCCGCTGTGGCCTGCTTAGCAACCCTGGAGCCCCAGGAAGGTGGCTCAGAGAGAACAAAGCCATGTGTGCCTGTGGCAGTGGCCTCCAAGTCACTGCAGCCTCGTCATGGCCCCTTGATGACAAGACACTGGACCACCGGGTTTGTAACCAGCCACTTCCACAGCCACTCCTAACGTCCTATTTCAAGGCCCTCACCCTGAGTGTAGGGTGTGGCCAGGCAGGAGGGTGACCAGCCATCCTGTTTTGCCTGAGACTGGGGGGTTCTCAGGATGTATGACTTTTAGTGAGAAAACTGGAACAGTCCGGGGTGGCTGAACCCTCCAGAAGAGTCCTGGGACTTTTGCCTCCTGGTAAAACCTGTGCGCTGGGTCCCTAGTGTCTACCTCGCAAACCTCTCCTGTGGAGTATGCGACTCAGTGCCCCCGGCCCCACCTGGCCTGTACTCTATCTGGGTCTGGAGAGGCCTCAGACCTCAGTGCTTAGGCAGAGCTGGGCCACTTCACTCCTAAGTTTAGGCTGTCCAGGGCTCAGATCAGGAGCTCCATGTCAGAACCACCCCAAACACATGTGTCCTTTTCCCTCCTAGGTCTCTTCTCGGCAAGGGGCCAACAGTCTGGGCACTGATTAGCTGTTGTCACTCAGTATTCTGTGTCCCAAGTGAGACCTTGTTGCCTCCAAGCTCTGGAGGAAGGGTTTCCAGAGTGAGATGGTCAGGCAGGATCTCCAGCGATATGAGATTCAGCCACCCTGGACACAGGCAGTGGGAGGCTCCAGTGCAGTCCTGGCTGGGCCGGCCCCACTCCATCTGTACCTGGAGCAGGGTTTTCTTGAGGAAGAGTCCTTGTCTTTGGGATACGTGAAACTGTCGTATGGCTGCCACCTGGCAAAGGAAAGCATGGGCAGTGGACACACAACTGCAGTGCCAGCCAAAGCCTGTTAGAGACGAAGCCTCTCAACCTCTTTGCAGCCTGAGTCAGGACCTGCATTTTAGCAAGGTCCCCAGCTGATCTCAAGTGCTTTCCACTCTGAATCAGGAGCCTAGGGGTGACCTGGGACGTCCTTGAAGTGGAAGTGAAGGCTCTTAGTTTCCCCTGCCCCCTCCAGGCACCTGAGTCTGCTCAGCCTCCTCCTAACCTGGGCCTGGAGACCTTGCCTCTTAGGTCTTTGTAGAATCTGTGTGACACTCCCAATGAAGGGGTGGCCACAGTCACTAGGATACGGGCAGGGGCTGGGCATGCGAGGCCCTCCAAACCTGCCTCTACTTCACACAAGCTGCCTGCTGCCTGGATCCTCACCCCAGGTCCTCTGAAGGAGTTGCTGCTGGAAGTTGTTTTCTCCCCTGCTGGGGCAGATTGCCCTTGCCTCTTGGGGAAAGTCTGGGCAGGCAGAGATACCCCCAAATCCAGGCTCCCAGAGTGAATGAGCCCCCTAGCTTCAGCCTGCAATAAAGAATGTGTTGGTTTCATCTGCTCGGTCAGTGCTCGATTCGTTCTTGGCACACAGACTTCCAGGAGGCTGGCCCTCGTGTGGAAGCCGGGTGATACTCGGAATAGTCCCAGGTGGGCACAGGTGCAGCCAAGCAGATCGATTAGCGTGGCCTGCAGAAGCACCAGGTGCCACCGCTGGGGAGGGCAACTCACTATTCCAGTTGCCCCTGATTGGTGCCAGCCAGGGTGCTCTTGATCCTTCATTCCTCTCGGGCCGTAGTTCTCAAAAGAGCCATCTGTGGATAAGCAGCACTAGCACCAGCGGGGAGCTGGGCAGAAATGCAGATTCTCAGCCCCACCGCAGAGCTAGGGTCACAGGCTCAGCATCAGCATGGTTCTGGCTTCAAGGTTAATAAGGTCTTTTCATCTGAGGGTCCAACTTGAGTGTGGTTTGAACTGCAGACCGGATCCTCCATGGTTATTATTTAACAGGCTCAGAGAGGGCTAGAGGTCAGCGGGCAGTTGCTGCTGCGTGTTGCAGACACTAATTCACTTCTCTGTAGCAGTCCTAGCTAGCTTTGTGAGCCCTCTCCAGATCCTATTTCCTGCCTGTAAAATGAAAGGGCCATACATGGAGTTCCCCTGGGGGCACAGCTTCTCAGGTTTTGACAGACTCTGCTTTCACTTACAACTGTCTCTATGGATGAGCCCTCTCCCACCTCAGAGGTCAGAGAGGACTCCACCTGCAGAGTTCCTGTCTGGTGTTGGGCTTCCGGGGACATTAGCAGCTCTACCTATTTGTCAAACCCTTCCTGCTCTAGGGAGGACCAGTGCAGTTTCTCCAGGACCAGCAGTGGCAAACTTTTTGGGCTTTCAGTGACAAGAAGCCCGCCATGGTACACGTACCATAGGTTTGCCACCACCATTGGGCTGAGGGGCCACATGATTTTGGTAGGGTTTTCATGTGGGGAAGCCTGGGTTACGGGTGGGGAGAGAGCATAATACTTCCTGGGCCATTATAGCTCAGGCCTATAATCCCAGCCCTCTGGGAGACTGAGGCAAGAGAATTCTATGTTCAAACCTAGCCTGGGCAGTTCAGTGACAGATTCTGTCTCAAAATATATTTAAAAAAAAAAAAATTTAAAGGCTGGGTTATAGGTCAGTGCAATGACCCTGCATTCAATCTCCAATATAAAAAGATTGTGACATAAGTAGACACTACAAAGGGGGATTTTGAAGCAAAAGGTTGAAACATTTTTGAATGTAGGTGTGGTGTCCATACCTTAAATTCCAGCACTGAGAGACTAAGGCGGGAGGATCACAGTGAGTTCAAGTCCAGCCTGAACTACATTGACCTTGTCTTTAAAAAAAAAAAAAAATAGTTTTGGGCTATAAACTTAGGATGCTAGTAGAAATTAAGCAGTTTGCCATCTTTTTTTTTTTTTTTGAAAACTGACAATTAAAAAAACAATACAGCACACCAAATTTCCCTTACATCTACAGTTCAGTTATATCCACACATTCTATGACCAGATAGTCCCCAGCTTGACATCCTTTGGATAGCTCAGAAAACCTCTGAAATGAGCAGTGAGTTATTTGCCACTTTTACTTCCTGGACAAGTTTCCTAGAAAGTACAGTTACATGGAAGAAGAGAGTAGATAACAAAAGTTAATGTAGACTTTCTCCCAGATACTATGCTGGACCCCAAAACCCTGCTCTGAAGTTGGTCTTGCCCCAGAATGTGCCTGTCCCTTTGCAGAAGGCCAGCCAGGGAAGAAAGCACAGCTCTTGGCAGGGTGAGGTGGCCCCAGGAGGCCTGGGAAAGGTGCCAGGAGGAGCGGGGTGGCACTGGAGGGGGAGTGGGCAGGGATGCTTGGTGGGAAATCTTTTGCAGCCATGTGCAGCCAGACTGTGCTCTGAGTAATGCCTCAGCCCGGCAGCCTGGGCCCACCCCGAGGAAGGGACAAAGCCACGGGCCCTGGGCAGGCACTTGTGTGTTTTCTCACGCTTCTTGATGCCCACTGAGTGGATGAAACAGGCTGCCGTGCTAGCATAGGCTCAGGGAGGATGAGAGCCTGTTCTGCTGCTGCAAGCCCAGGGCCTCTCAGGACAGTGGCTTGGGGAGGAGAAGTGCCCTATCCCTTTCTCCTGCTGACATAGTCCTTCTCCATGCTCCTGTGGAAGGTCTCTCTGAGCTCTTTCTCATTTGTAAAATGCGTGTCAAAGCCAGATGTGGTGCACATCTGAAATCCCAGCACTCTGGGAGGCTGAGGCAGGAAATGGGAAGTTTGGACCCTCCCTAGGCAATTAAATGACTTAACAAGACTTTACCTCAAAATAAAAAAGGGCTGGGGATGTTACTTACTGCAGAGGCCCTGTGTTTAGTCCCCAGTATCAGAGAAAAGAAAAGAAAAGAAAAAAAGGAATATAGGAAAGGAAGGAAGGAAACGAAAGACAAGAAAAAGTGCCAAGATTGTCTAAGCCCCTTGCCAACACCTAAGGCAGTAAGCGACACACAGGGGAGGGAGGTAAGTACACAACAGTATGCTGATTTCACACACCGGAGAGCTACTCTCATTGCTACTTTCACCCGCTGCTGGATGAATCGCCAAGCCTTTGATGTCCAGCCAAGAGCTTGGCCTCAAGGCAAGCAGAGCGCCCTACAGCCCCCTGGGCCACAGCTGGAGGCTGGCAGGAGATCAAGTCCCAGAAGGAGCAGGAGACAGACAGTGCCTACTCCTCCCAGCCTCACCGTTCAGGGACCTGTGAATGCACCATGTTGGGCTCCAGGGACAGCTAAGGAGGTCAGTGAGGAGGCACCCAGGAGCTGGCGCAGAGCCCACGTATCTCCACCTGCACACACTGGAAAAGGCACCTGGTACCTTCTTTCCTGTAGGGGGCAGCACCTAAGTTTCCTCCACGAGACTGATCCAGTGCACTAGTGGTGTGCGTGGGGGACTTTAGGGGGTTCATTCACAGCACAGAGCCCATAACTGGCTTCATCTATGTGGAGAGCTATGAGAATGGGCACAATAGCTCTGGGCTGTTTATGAGGGGCTGGGTCAGCTGGGGCGGATTCCCAGGAAAGCAGGAACAGTGCCTGGATCTGTATTCAGTAGAAAAGTCCAAAGGCATTGACTGTGAGGACATTCATGCCCACAAGTCACACGTGGATCTTGTTAAGGGATTCTGGATAGACTGATGCTCTAATTGGGTACACATTTTGGGACTTGTGCCTCTACATCTTCCAGAGCCTGTTACTCCAGCATGCAGTATGTAGAGGACCTGCTAGACGTTACTGCAGCCACTTCTAGTTCTGCATGGTTCTCCATTTCCTTCAGGGCAAAAACACGGATCTCATACTGGCAGGGCTTCAGGCAGCGAGGCCAGAGTGTGGAGTGGGAAGATGGTCCAGCCTGTCAGGATTGATTGGTTGATTGATTTTTTAAAATATGTATTTAGTACAGGGTCCACAGGGTCTCACTACACAGATCAGACTCATAGTGATTCTCCTGTTTTCAGCCTCCAAAGTGCTGGGATTACAGGGGTGCACCACCATGCCCCAGTCTCAATTGCTATCTCAGTGTGCCCCCGGGGTGGGGCTGACACAGCCTGCCAGGGATTGAATCCCAGTCCCTGCATCTGCCTAAGCAGGCACTTTAATCTACTGAGCTATCTGGCCGGCCCCAGCCAGTCAGGATTTAGAATGAGTACCAAATTAGAGCCTCAATCTCTACCCAGAATCCTTTGACAAGGGGCTGGGGAAATGGCTTAGTGGAATAAGCACTTCCCTGGCAAGCGCAAGGGCCTGAGTTCAGTCCCCAGTTCCGCCAAAAAGAAAGAAAGAAAAGAAGGAGAAAAGAATCCTTTGACAAGATCCACATGTGATTTGTGGGCATGAATGTCCTCAACACCTCTGGACTTCTCTACTGAACACAGATCCACAAGTTGACATAAAACTTCAGAATCCTTGCCCCTAATTAACAGTGACGAACATTGTTACAATGTACTCTGTCACAGGCAGGCTTGTTGAGCTGTGTTTCCTTGCATGCAGGTACGAGCTGGGTACCAGCCAAAGTTTCTTAGAATCAGTGTCCAGAGCCCAGATGGTGGCTTGGGGGAAGGCTAGCAGAGGCCTCTAGGATACCCCAAGTCCTCCAGAGAGCTGCCACCTTGTCCTCAGGGGTACCATCCCTAGAGAGGTTTTGCCTGACAGGATGGTCTGAGTCCTTCTTGACTTACAGCCCATCCCCAAAGCTCTATGGCTGCCTAGAATGTTAACCCCAGCCAAGGAGTTAGACTTCATGGGGTGTCTCCAGTCCCTGCTCAGGGAGATTCTGCATACCTGGACCCTCTAGAGGAGGAAAGTAGACTGTCAGAGTAGGAAAGCTCTTCTGGCCCAAACCTCTCCCAGTTTGTAGATGAGAATGCCGAGTTGCTGAGGAAGTATTTCAGAATGTTCTAGAATGTTCCAGCGGGCAAGTAGGAAATGTATGTAGAGCCAGTGGAGAGCCCAGACAAATGTCCGAGCTTCCTGGCTTCCTGTACTGAATTCTCTCTGTCCCTGTAAGGGCCTGCTATTTGGGAGCTCACTTACTTGGCGTATCTGGCCTCTCTGCCAAGGCTGCCACTGCTGCTGCTCTGTGACCGTGGGAATAAGTCAGCCATTAGAGACCTTGTCATTTATAAATGCAGATAACGGCAGTGACCTGCGTCCTTGGGGAGAGCTTGCTAATAAGCATTTTAAGACATTTGGAAGGAGATTTTCTTCAGAGGCTGGTTTAGCGGGGGAGGAGTGCTTCCTGGTTCCCAAGTCTCCTACACATCTCAGAACACATCTCCAACTCTGCTTACAGAGAAGCAGGCATGTGCAGTTAGTGCAGGACTGTGGGTTCCCTCAAGGACCTGTGTCCAGAAGGGAAGCTGGGATGGGTCTGATGAAGTACCTGACATGCACAAGAAGGAGGATTCGTTTTGGCTCGTGGCCACAGTCCGTGGCTGGCAGAAATATCATGAGGGAAGGATGTGGCTGAGGCTAGCTGCCCACCTTCCACAGGCTGGAAGCAGCGAGTGAGCAAGCAGAGAGCAGAGAGGAGGGGCGGCGAGGGACAAGGACGTCTCTTCTGGGTTGTGCTCCCAGGGACCCACCTCCTCCAGCGAGCACACCCACCTCCTAACAGTATGTCAGCTGTGACCTCATCAACAGTGAATTTACTGATGACTACAGTGCCCCCATCCAACCTTCCCAAAAGCCCTACTTCTGAACACATGAGCCTTTGGGGGGACATCTTAGATGAAACCATGGAAGGCACATTTCAGTGAATGGGACAGGGTCTCCATTGATGGGCTGAATATTTCTTTGCCTCCATACGTGATGTCCTAACCAGTCCTATGTGACTATTTGGGGACTCACAGGAAACAATGAAATAATATCTGAGGGATTGGGCCCTGATCCTCTAGGATTAGTCTCTCTCTCTCTCTCTCTCTTTTCTTTATGGAACCAGGGATTGAACTCAGGCCCTTGAGTTTGCCAGGCAAGCGCTTATTCTACTGAGCTATCTCCCTGGCCTCTTCTTTTTCTTTTCTTTTTCTCTTTTTATGTGTTTAGTACAGGGTCTTACTACACAGATCGGACTCATGGTGATCCTCCTGTTTTCAGCCTCCCAAGTGCTGGGATTATAAGTATGCACCCTGGGGGTGGGGCCAGCACAGCATGCCCGGGATCAAACCTGGTCCCTGCGCCTGCCTAAGCAGGCACTTTAGTCCGCCGAGCTATCTGGCTGGTCCTCGGTTAGTTTCTTTATAAAGACCCCACAGAGCTCCCCCTCTTGTACATGCACACCTGTGAAGGATTGTGGGCACACAGGGGAGGAAGACAGTGTCTACAACCAAACAGGCTAGACTGTCTTGGACGACTCAGCTTCTGGAGTGAGCTGAAGTAACTTTCTACTACTAACTTTCTACCACTCAGTCTAGTGGTATTTTGTAATAGCAGCCTGAAGAGACTACTGCCAAAGAAGAGGGACACTGCCCAGCCTGGGAGAAAGCCACCAGGCCAGAAATATTACTGAATGGTACAGACAGTGGCTGTCAAGTCCCACTGCACACTGGAAGCCTCTAAGGGATCTTTACACACTGCTAATCTGGTTCCCGGACTTTCTGACTTAGCTGGTAAGGGCTGTTACCTGCGCATGGAGAAGACGCTGGTGAAAAAACTCCCCTGGTTATTCTGCAGTGCAGCAGCATCTGGAACCACCGGGCTAAGGGCTGTTCTAGAGATGTAGGATTAGAGAGTCGAGGGTGGAACATGGATGGACAGCAGGACCGGGTAGGGCGCACCGCACAGGCCCAGGAGGAGGACTGTGCCCTGTTTAGCAAGGAAGGCCGGTGACTGGTGACAGAAGGGGGCACAGAGGAGTAGTGATGGTGCAACGGGTGTGTGCAGGGGGTGCCTGGGAGCCCGCAGAGGAATGTCAGCAGGAAGGGCACAGGGACATCTGATTAGGGGAGCTCACTGTGGGCAGTGAGGCGGGTGGCCCACAGGCACTGTGACCATTCACACACTTGCTCTACTATTCGTGTCTCCTAACGGGAGGCCAAGAGAGGCTGTGATGGTGACTGTCCCTCCTGTCCATGTGTCAGTGTCATGGGGGCAGGGGGGGAGGGTGTCACCCAAACACTGCTGCCAAGGCCCCAGCCTCTCCTGGAGACAGCTTAGCGGCTGGGCTCCACTGGACCAAGTGAGATGCCATTTGTCTACAGGAGGATCGATCTCAGCACTCCAGCGAGTTTCAAAAGGGAACGAATCCCCCACCTCCCCGTAAGGGAAGAAATAGATGGGTCACTGTCTCACCTGGAAGCTGACAGCTGTCTGTCACACGGCAAGAATCTTGAATGTTACCTGTTGGGTGCCTGACCTGAAGAGGGCAGGACAACTGTGGTTTCCAATCCAGCTCAGGGGTCTGTTAACTGTGCATCTACTATGTTCTGAGCAGAAACTTTGACAACCCCATCTTTTCTCCTTCCAAACCATTTCACAAATGCAGAAACAGAAATCGCCAAGGGCGCACACTTGGGGAGTGCCTGGGCTGCATAGTTCCGTAGTTCCGATGCTAGTAATCATCCAACAGACATCTTTTCCCACTCTCCTGGGGGCGCTCAGAACTCATGGGGCTCCCCCAATCCACCTGATGGCCTCCTGTGTGTTCACCTTTCCTCTTCTTCCCAAGAAGGCCCAGGAGTCTGGACACCAGACTAGGGTCCCCGGGGTGAAGAGTGAGGACCCGGGCTGGGCGCCCTGGAAAGGGAGTTGCTGGGCGTGGCCACTGGGGCTGCAAGTGGCTGCTGGTACTTTGGAGGGGAGCTGGGACCGCGGGGACAGAGTTCAGGGGGAGCCGGGCCAGGGCGTCCTAGCTCGCCCTCACAGGTGTGCTGGGTGCCATGGTGACGGCGCGGCTCGAGCCCCCTCCTTCCCTCGGCCGCGGAGGGAGGTGTGGGGCTGCGGGCGGCAGAGTCCGGCGGGCAGCAGCGCTGCGCTCCTCGAGTCTCAGCCTCTGAGCAGCCAGCCCTGCAGGGGCTGGGCCTGCGAGCGCCCCCTGCCCGCCTCCGCAGTCCGGCCCACAGGGCGCTCTGGCAGGGAACCCGGGCCCAGAGGAGGCCCCCGTGACCCTGCTCCTCAGAAGGTGCCCGCTGCCTCCCTCCATCAGAGACTGTCCCGGAAGCGGGCAGGAGTGGGCAGCATGGAGGGTGAGTGACCGGGACCAAGCTGGAAGGTGTCCAGGGTACATACCGGGGAACAGGGGCCAAGGGGGAGGAGATGGGATGGGGGGGAGTGATGGACAGTGGCTGGCAAGAACCAGAAACTGGCACTCGCATGTGTGACAGAGACAGACAGGACAGACAGGGAGACAGCCTCCGGGGGTGCCTCTGTGTCCGTGGTGTGTGTCTGTCTGTGTGTCCGTGAGAGAGGCAGAGTCTTGAGGTTGTTTCTGTATCCATGGTGTGTGTGTGTGTGTGTGTGTGTGTGTGTGTGTGTGTGTGTCAGACAGACAGATAACAGAGGGAGACAGGAGAGAGACTAGGGGTTCCTCGATGTCCGCGGGGTGTGTGTCTGTTGTATGTGCGCACCTGCCTGCCTGCCTACCTGCCTGTCTGAACGTCTGTCTGTCTCTCTGTCGGTCTGTCGGTCTGTCGATCTGTCTCTCTGTCTGTCTGTCTGTCTGCCTGTCTCTCTGTGTCCACTCACGGTCACTCACATCTGAGCAAGAATTGGTGCTGACTTTACTGCTGGTTGGGGGAGAGAGCAGGAGAGACGGGGTTCTGGAGGAGGCAACCTCCATGCAGAGAGGACTTCTCTCTCTGGGTAAAGGAATGAAATGGACCCAACCTCCTAAACCTCAAGTGGTCCCAGGCATAAGCTGCTTGCTCCAGCCTAACCAGACGGGGGTCTAGAGCTCTCTTTCGGCCCACATGGGCAAGGGAACTGTATTTATAAAGGCTAACAAATTAAAGGACTTAGGACCGGGCCACTGGTTTGCTGGGTGTTTCTGAGCTTGTGCATAAACCTTTCTGTGCCACTGGTTGGTTACCTATCTGTTGAATAGAGAAGCTTGCGTTCAGCTGGCTTCATAAAACACGCAGTATTGGACAAACTCATAAGAGAAGGCTGCTGTGAGAGGCAATAAAACCCTGAAATTCCAATAAGTAATTGCAAATGCTGCTGTCGAGATGAAAAGGGGATTTTTATCGAGGCTGTGCTTGCAGCCTTCCCATGAGCAAGGGTTTGAAAGCACAAACCACGAGTGGCCAGGAGGAATTTGTGACCCAGGATGCCGCTGGAGGATTGGCAGGATCTATAGGAACAGCAAAGTGCTGGAGCCCTAGTGAATGGCAACCAGGGAGATTGGCAAAGACAGAGCAAAGAGCCTTCAGAGTCCAAGTAAGAGCAACACAAGGGAATCTGCTCGCATCTTGGCGCTTGCAGGCAGGCGGGCAGAACAGGACACAGACAATTTTACTTCAAATTGTGAAATGAAGAACATAAGGCAGAAATTGAAGCCCCGCACACACAGGGCGAGGAAGAGGCTCCGAGCCGCCTCGAATGAATTCACCCCTGCAGACCCTGGCAGGACATCCAGGGACCCAGAGCCTGTGCAGACATAACCATCACCTTAGAGGAAATTACAGAGAATGAAGGAAGCTCCAGAAAACTGGAGCTGTGCAAATGTACTGGTTTTTAAAGTGCTTGAGGGTTTTCTTTATTGAGGATCAAACCCAGGACTTTGTGTCTGCTGGGCAAGTGCCGGCCCCTGATTTATGCCCCCCACAATCCTACATTTGTTTGTTTGTTTGTAAAAGGTCTTGCTGTGTAGTACAGCCTGGCCTTAAACTCATTGTGCAATTGAGGCTGGCCTCACACTCAGGCGATCCTCCCGCTCTGTCTCCCAGAATACTGGGATGATAAGCCTGTCTCACCACTCCAGGCTCACATGGTGTTTAGATGCCTCTAAGAAGGTGACAAGGCCTTAATCATCCTTACCAGGGGGAGTGCAAACCTTCTCTCCTTTTGTGCAACACCAGGATCTTATTTATTGACATGGAAGGATGCTCACTGCCTACGGTGGACAGATCGTTATATGAGTTCACATTATGAATGGGTTGTTAGTCACAAGAGGGCCGATTTTCGAGCACGTGTCCCACGGTCCCCTTTATGTGGAGTTTCAGAGGCTTACTGCTGGGGATGTGAACGAAGCATGTTTGCAACAAGATAGTGATGCGCTTGTTTGGATTCCCCTGCTTCTGAGCACACCCCCTGAAGCGAGGGTTTGGATTCGGAGAGCAATGCAGGGAAGCAGAAGTGAGTGCGTGAGGATGAGTTAGTGTCTCAATTTCTTTTCACTCCTTGGTGGGACAAAATACCCGACATCCAACACGAAGGAAGGAAAGATGTGTTTAGCTCAAAGTTAGTGGAGGTTTCAGACCATGCTCGGCTGGCTCCAAGGCAGGGTGGCACATGGTAGAGGGCAGCCGTACATGGTGGTGGAAAACAGCAAAGAGCAAAGAGAGAAGCAGTAGCTGTGGTAGCTAGCAAGCTTCTTTCTGTCCTTAATTTCTATGCAGATTACCTGTCCCAGGGCAGGTGTAGCACTCACATTTATAATCCCAGCATTGGATCATGAATTAATCACCAACTCTAGAAGCTGCCCCAGAGACTGCATAAGGCTTTGGGGGAACACCTAGACACAAACCATAATAGGAAGGGGGTGAAGCAAAAATAGGCACATCACTGAACTAGCTCTAGCTGTGGGCAGTTGCGGGTTCCATCCCGTGGGGCCGCTCTAAGAAAACAGCAATGATTTGCCCCCTAGGAGATGGGCACTGAGCACCGCTTGGCCCTCCCCGTTGGCTGAGGGATACTCTCACCCTGCAGTGTTGGTTTGTTCCTTTGCAGCATCAGAGAAGGCAAAGCAGGGAGACCTCTGGGCATCAGGCTATACGGAGCTTCCCTTCTCCATTGAGGACTTTGGGCCAAGGGGATGAGACCCAAAGCATTGAAAGCAGGTGGAGGCCAGGTGTGGCGGTGCACAACCGAAACGCCAGCTGTTGAGAGGCTGAGGTATGAGGATCACCATGAGCTTGAGGCCAGCCTGGGCTACCTTATGAGTTCAAGGCCAGCCTGAACTGTATAGTGACACCCTGTCTCAATGAAAGAAGAAAAAAACCACATGGGCTAACCTGAGTGTGTGACTTTCCAAGATGTTCTCTCCTTTGTAGTATTCTGAATGGTTTTATAGTACTTGCTAAGCATGTCTTTTTAAAAATACAACTATTTTCAGGGCTGCAAATGTGGCTCAGTGGCAGAATGGTTACTTAGTATGCGCGGGGCCCCAGGTTGCATCTCCAATACGGGAGAAAAAAATTAGTGCTTACTAGGAATCTGTGCAAGTGGTCCCTGAGAACAAATCAGACTAAGCCTGCCCAAATTCATCCTTTGGAGCATCTGAGAGGTAAAAAGATGAATCATAGCAATTCAGCAAGATGCCGAGATTTGTCATGAACCCCTGTGCGGGAGTAGAGAGCCACAGGGATGCTGCTGAAGCTCTGACTGACAACAGGGGTTTCATTAAAGCAGTCTCTGGTGGTGGCTAATAGGGAAAATGAGAGCAAAGTATGCTTATCAGTCCTGCAAAGCAGAGCCATAATACCCACAGGGCAATGGATTGAAACTAAGATAAGGAAATTAAGTGGACATGAAATGTGAAGTCCTGAATTGAGGTCCTTGGGTCAGTAGCACACATTTAAAACAGGGACATCTGGCTTGTATTCTTGAGGAAAATTGTGGGGGTTGACAATGGGATGGGCCAGCGGGCTTCTCCCTGGAGACTCTGGAATGTTAGGGAGGGGAAGAAAGCCAGGGAGGGTACTGATCCTGGGGATAAGCTCATGCTTGTGTGGCTCCAGGAGATCTCCAAATCTCAGTAGGACATTCCAATCTGCATCCCTCAGGGCTGGCCCAGAACCTGTCTACCCACAATTCCAGCTTGGGCCTCAGGGGCCCACAGGTCTGATTACTCCCTGGGAGCCTAGAGTGGGTTTTCTTTTGTAGCTGGACCAGAAATATGGCCTGGAGGGGTCTCTGAGGGCCCAGAAGCCTCCTCCCAAACCGCCTGCTACAGAGATGCTGGGTGTGGCTGGGCAGTCCACCTTCTCTGCTGGGCCCTGACTGTGAGTTTCCTAGAGCGAAGTCAGCAAAAGGACAGCAGATCAGATCCACTCCCTGGTCCCACGTCAGTCTCATCTTAGCGTAGTGGCTTCCCCAGAGCCCCTGGTGACCTCTCCAGCCTGTGAGGGCTGTGGTGGAGACAGCCCCAGAGGCTGGGAGACCGGATGCCCACTCTGGCTGGAGGTGGATATACCTGTGGGGAGGTGGCCCTTGCAGAGCAAGGAGGTCACTGGGGAGAGGAGGAGGGAAGCACAAGCCAGCTGGTCTTCCTCTGGCGCAGTACAGGCATCTTGGACCCTCTCCCCCTTTCTCATGGAAGTGCAGCTACTAGAGTCACTATGCTTTGTCCTTTACCACAAAGCACTTCCTCCCCCACCCCAGAGCTTCCGGTCCAGCCTGAGAGGTAGGCAGGGAGACTACAGTGTCCCATTTGGCAGATGATAAAACCGAGGCCCCATAAGGACAGCATGCCCTGGCTTCACTACGTGAGGTCTGCTGGCTCTGCACAAATGGCCCAGCTTCTGGGGCCACCTTGGGCTGCTATGAAGATCTGCACTTTCCTGTCCGGCTGTGGACTATGGAGGGGAATCAGCTGTGGCTGGGGAAACAGGCTGAGTGGGTACAGCTCGAGTCCCCAGTCTGTCCTGCTTCTAGAGGAGCGGTGAGGAGACACTTCAATAGTTCTGCTCGGTCGCTGGGTGGCCCATTCTGTAAGCAGCTGCTCAGCCTTGATTTTATAAATTAGGAAACTGAGGCATGGTACATGGCACTGATAACAAGGCTAATTTTACCAATTCTGCTCATGATGAAAACATAAAAGAATGAAATTCAGTGTCTTCTCAAAGCCCTTCACTGCTCTCTCATTAGTAACTGAAATTGCATCAAGAGCTTTGCGTTTTCTGATTTAAGGTTTGACTCCTTTTGAAATGCAAATGGCCAAAAGAGATACTGTACCGGGAGCCGCTATGACTCATCTCCTCAAGCATGTGAACCAATTTATCCAACTCTTTTCTAAACAAGATCTTAAGACATGAGAAGAGGGGGCAGAAAGAACCCAAACTGCTTGGGACAGGGACTCTGAGACTCTGTGGTGATGTAGGTTGAGAAGTATTAGGTGGAGGTTAAGTGTTCCAGGGACCTAAGTGCCCTCTTTCTTTACCTCTCAGACGAGTCCTTGGCTGTGGCTCTGCCTCTGGTCACTGCCGTCCTCCTCCTGCAGGTCCAGATGATGTGCGCAGCGTAAGCTTCGAGGCAGGAGTCTTGGGGAGGACATCCAAGATCCTTCTGGGTGACTTAACAGGGCTGAGATCTGACGGTGGGAAACTGCAGAGGCCGGGCAGGGGCGCGGCTCAGGCCAGGCATCCGGCTTTGTTGGGTGGATCCGGAGTCCTGTCAAACAAAAGCAGGGGCTGTGAGCTGTATTCTGAGTGCAAGCTTCTTTGTCTTTGAGCTTTGATTTTCCTATGAATTGAAAAGAAGTCTCCATTCTTTGTTAATGCTGTATAAAATACGTTCCAACAGCAATGAAAACAATACATAGTGAAATCTATTTGATACGGCTAAAGCTGTACTGGGGGAAAATTCAGGTCCCATGTTAATTACCAAGAGTCATTGATCATGTAAGTGTTCTTGCCATGTGCCAGAGAGAGGGACGCATTTGGAGCTGAATTGGGCATGAATTATGATGAACACCCTAAAGGGGTGTTCAGTTTAGCAGAAGAGAAAAAAAATATATCCTCCCCACTTCTACCGCAGGCCTACACTTCCTTTAAGTGGACTGGAAGTGTAGACTTATTATAGGAAAAAAGACACTTTAGGTTTTAATAAGAGACAAATGGCTTGAACCAGCACCTTTTCTGAATGCAGATATTGATGGGTAAAACAGAAAAGGCCCAAGAGCTCCTAAATGAAGTGTTGGGAAAATACGCAGGTGTCAGAGTAGGAAGGCGCATGCAGACGGGAACGCCCGTGCGGGTTCCTGCAGGAGTGCTGTGAGCTTGGCTCTCACGATCTGCGGCCTTTGCAAGCACAAATGGATTTGCAAGACCTACTTGCTCTTACCACGAAAGGACCAGGCTTGCAAAACTCACACTGCACGGCAATGCCTGGGGAGGGTGGGCTCTGGCTCAGGCTGCAGAAGGGGGGCAGTATGAGGCTGCAGTCACAGGTCATCTCCTTCCATGTGGAGCCTTCTGCATATCTGCCTTCCGTTCTCCTGGGTAGCCCCCACACAAACCTGAGCAGCCCACAACCCAGGCTTGCTTCTTTGGGAAAACACGCAGAGGGACGGGCACAGTACTATGGCCCTTCTATCTCCAGGAGCGCGGCAGAGAGCCCGTAGGTCTCTGAGACCTTTTCATTTACTCTGATAACTCTCTAAGTCTATAACAAGCCCATGGAGGGGACAGGGGCAAGAAGGCTGGGCACTCCGCATTGAGAGCTAGAGAGGATGAGAGGACTCCCTGGCTCATGTACAGGTACAGCGGGGCAGCAGGGGGATTAGTGACTCCGTCATTCGTCCCACAGCTGTACCAAGCTAAATGTAGCTCTGTGTCAGAACTGTACAAAGTCACTGGCCTTTTAACCGCCTTATAACAGTGAGGGGCCATCTTGGCCAGCTCGCAAGGCCATGCCTTCTGGTTCTAGGTCAGCGTCCCTGCCCCTCTGCAGAAGCACTTCCTGCTCAGAGGTCACTGCCTCCTTAAGAGGCAGTGGGGAGAAGGGCACACGTCTCATCTGGGGAGCAGAAGTCTTGGATATGTGGTGCTATTCCTGCCCAAATTTACTGCTTCTGCCATGCCTGGGGCTCTGAATCTAGACTCTGCCAACCCCTTAGAAGTCCAGGACGATTAGCTGGAAGCCCTTGCATTAGCCAAGCCATTGGTGTTACAGCAACAGAAACTAGAGCTGGCCAACTTAATCAACAGTGGGTGTCCAGGCCGGGCATAGCAGCGCATACCTGTAATCCCAGCCCTCAGGAGGCTGAGGCAGAAGGATTATTGCAAATTTGAGATCAGCCTGGGCTACAAAGTGAGCTTGAGGCCAGCCTGAGCTACATAATGAGACTCTGTCTCAAAAAGACAACAACAACAAAACCAAACCCACAATGGGTATCCAAGGTGGATGTGGTGATATGTGCCTGTAATCCCAGCCCTCAGGAGGCTGAGGCAGGAAGATTGCCAAAAAGGCCATCCTGAACTACACAATGGGACCCTTCCTGAAAAAAAAACAAAAACAAACAAACAAACAAAAAACAATGGGTATCCACTGGGGAGAGAGGGAACACTGAAAGGAAAAATGTGCTACTAGGACCCAGGGCTGAAGGCAGAGCAAAAGAGGTCTGGTGGCCATCTTCTAGCCAGAAGTAAGTGTTGACTCCTGCTTGACAGTCTCTGAAAAGGACTGAGAGGAGGCAGGCTGACTGCCCAGGAAGTACGTCACTGTGCACAAGGGAGAGGAGAGACAATGATGCAGAGGGCACCAGATCCCTAACACCTCACTTACTCCCCTGGAAGTGTGTGCCAGGTGTCTGGCATTCCTTTAGGGAGAAGATCCACTGCTCTTGAAGACCAGAATTCCTTTCCAGACAGGGGCCGTGCACCATGTTAGCAGAAAGGCCTCTGTTCAGTGAATTAAAATGCGCCAGGCTCAAAGTTTACTGATCCCGAAAATGGTAAGCTCCACTAAACCTTGGGCCTTGCGGATAGAGATCGGAAAGGTCAGTGGTGCTTGAATCCAATTGCACAAGGAAATTACCAGGAGAATTAAAAACAAAAACAAGCAAAAAAAGCAGTACCTTTACTCCCCCACCCCCAGAATTCTGATCCACTCGCTGGGTGTGAGGAGCGGGGTTTGCCCTGTTTCAATCTAATGCCTTGGTTATGAATCAGGGCCGAGACCTACTGGTGATGTAATCGGCGTTTTATCACAGGTGACAGAGTTTATTTCTGATTAGAAACAATAAAAGATAGAAATGGCATAAAGAGACACTACCCCCTGTGGATCAACTCTGTTAATTTTTAAAAGCTGATCTCCAGTTTACACAAGAACACCTTTCTATGGGCTAGGGCTTTATAATGCAGGCATGTGCTATCTCAGGGCCATACCAATAGGTTCCTATGTGCTCCTAAGCCCGCTCCTCACGATGCTGCATGGCTCATCCTGGCAGAAGCTGGATCTGGGAGCAGGTCCTTGTCTAGGTGCTGGCTGGTGTGCCCTGCTGTGAAGGCTCAGCTGATTGGGATGCCCCCTGCAGGGCGCATCCCTCCCTGAGCACTTGTCCTTTTGCCAGTCTGATTGATGAAAAGGTTACCTTGATGTTCCTTTGTAAATGAATGAATTTGAACTTTCTGTTCCGAGAGCTTATTAGTCACTTGTTCCGTTTTGTCCTCTGTACTGATGGAAGCCCCTCACATGGTGTTTTTCAGCTGATCCAGCGCTGGGTTCACCCAAAAGCTCCCAGGAGGTGGGATTGGGGTGGGGTTGAGGAGTGATGGTGTCTCTGGTCTGGGACTGGGTCTCCAAGTGTTACCAGCACCAAGCAGCAGGTGGCGGCAATGTCGATGTTGTCATCTGGGTGTTCCTTTCTTTCTCACCCGTAGGGCGGCTCCCACTAAGAGTGTTGTAAAGTGCTACGCTCACATCTGTTGTGCAGTCTACACAGCGCCACTGCTCCCCAGCTGGGCCCAGCAGCCAGTTGGCTCCAAGCTCTGCATGTTACTGCCGTGACCAAGTTTTTTGTTCTGTTGGGTTTTTGGTATCAAACTCAGGACCTTGTACTTGCCAGGCAGGCCCTTGTGCCACTGAGCTATATCCCTGGCCACATATTACCTGCTTGAAACTTTACCACCACCCCTCTTTGGCAGGAATTAATTTATCTTCATCTTAGCAGTAAGGAATCTGGTTTCCAGGGAGGTGACATAGGTCACCCTATGCTACAGCTAGGCAATGCTTGCAGTTCTGTTTTAAAGGTGAGACATGGCATCCTGAGGACCGAGGCAGGAGGGGAGGTAGGACTTCCCAGAGTGGGTACTCACTGCCAGGGCAGGATGTCTTTGAAAAACCCTTTATTTTCTTTTGTTTGTTAAGAGATATGCAAGAGGGGATCCAGAGCCTTCGGAATACTGAGCAGTACTGTATCACCGACTTCTTGGCCTTGCTCTTTAAACCACAGCCCCTGGATTTCTGACTCCCTAGATCAGGGATAAGACCTGAGAATTTCTGCTTCTCCTAAGTTGCAGGTGATGCTGATTCTGCTGGTGTGAACCGCACTCTGAGCACTGTTGTGCCTGTGCCTTGTCCCTGTGTTGCCTCTCAGTGGTCCAGAGCTCAGTCTCTGAGATCATCAGCTGCTCTGGAGTCAGTCTCATTATGTCCCAAGGCCTCCAGGAGGCTAATTTGGTTTAATGATTAAAAATTTCACAGGGTGCAACCAAAAGGGCACCTGGCAGATCCCAGAAAGGACAAGCCCAAGGCGTTCTGAGGTCTTCTGCTTGGAGGCTAGCAGCCCTCCCGTGTAGGGAAATGCCTGGTACAGGAAGAAATTCTTCCTCGGGGAGAAAGGACCAGCACTCAGTGACAGAAGCTGGCTGGGTCCAGCATGTCCGGGCTCGGGGGAGGCACTAGAGATGGGCAGTGTCCCTCTCAGACACTCTCCAGGGGCAGATTCTGGAAAATGGCTTCATTTGAGGGCCAAGGGAAGGGAGTTGAGGAAGCAGGTAGGATGGAGTCTTCAAGGTCCTAGCAGCTTCCTCTGCCCCTGCACATCCATAGGTTTCCCCATCATGGTGATACAGGGAGAAAAACTGGTCTCGGGTGGGTGACCTCCAAACGATACAGGGAACCTCCAAATGACATAGAGGAAAACGATCTCTGGACCTGACCTGCACGAGTTCGTGTT
>NDGN011414470.1:0-23825 GCA_002564285.1 Tympanoctomys barrerae
TGAACTCAGATCCTTGTGCTTGCCAGAGAAGCACTTATTCTACTGAGCCATCTCCCTGGCCCCAGTTCATGATTTTCTACAGACACTCAGTATTTCAGCCATATCTAAAACTTGGCTTGCAATTCCCAGAAATCACACACCTGCAACCTCCCCTCTTGAGCATGCCTCAAAAGCCATTTACTCATCTTATCACTGACATGACTCCTGTCCTTTCTACAAGAGTCAGCTCGGTTGTCACCACCTCCCTAGGAATCATTAGAGGTCAGTGTAAAACCTGAGAGGTGATGGAGACATGGTCTTCATTTAGCTGGAGCTAGTAACCTGGTTATAAAATTTCCCTCTGCCTCGAGGCTGGATTAAGAATGCTGACCCTGATACATCTCTTATCAACACTTACCTCATAGTGTTACATTAGAGGCTGCAAACTCTTGAACACAGTCAATAAGCCATTTCAGTTTTTGTATGTCCAGCACCTGGCATAGCACTAGACTCACAGTAGGCACTTAAATGATGAGAAAGACCTAGAGAGCTCAACACTTGCTGAGACAGCCCATACAGTCTTCCTTAGCAAGTTCTGAGGAGCCATTTCTAGCGCATTTCTTCCATCCTTTATGTTCTGATCTTACCATGTACTGTATGTTAAAACAGTCCTAGTAGAGGTTTTTTTAAAGATATTTTTCTTTTTTTTTCTCCCTCATTTCTTATGAGTTTTTGTTATGGCTGTGAATTTCCACCCTTAATCTGTAGAAAAGAAAGTCTGGGAGAAGGAGGTTCATATCTGTACAAAATACCTTTGGTTGGTTCTTGGATACAAATGAAAGTTCCCAGCTATCAGTCTCTGCAAATACTGCCAAATGAGGCAGCAGAAGGGGATGCCACAGCTCAGAATTTCCTCTGAATCTCCAGTTAAGTCACACTGAAGAGAAAAACAGGACAGAAAGCTGGGACCTTCACGTTGTATCCTTCAGGGCATGCTAGGTTTTCCAGCTAGACTGTATCTAATTTTATTTTTCTGCACATAAGTAGGCTTCTGCGAGATATTAAATAAATGCATACATTCTGAAAAAGTGTCATAATTTTCACTTTCAAAGCACTAGACTAATTTTTATAACCAAATGTTTCTTCTGCAAATAAGACAAACTGAATAATAGAATTTCTCATATTCTGCTTATTTTGAAAGAAATGAGAAAAATGAGGGTACTTTTTAGCCTAGTAAGTCTTATTGGAAAGATTTAAAACTTTATTCTGGACATAGTGACACCTTTCAGAAAACAGCACTTTCTGCATAGAAATGTATGAGATGTATATCTTAAAATATTGTCTACATAGTTGTTTAAAAGATAAAAACCCAATGACACAACCAATCATAAGTTTGAAGACATTTAGAAAACAATGATTTGAAAATTTTAATCTCACCAAATTCCCTTCCAGTGAATGTTTTTGCTTTTGTTCTTGAATCAGAAAATCATAAATTTGAAAAGTATGTTTCTTTTATAGTATATAAGAACAGAGAATACACAGATAATAGATTCATGGATCCAGGACACAAGTTCCTCAAAACCTTGACATCATTTTGAGTCCTGGGACTATTCTGTGCAGAGCGCCGTTCCAAGGGCCAGAGCCTGCACATCACAACCTCACCCACCTCTCTCCTAGAGATGTTCCAAGGTGAAGAACCTCCAATTCTCTGAGACTCAATTTTCACATCTGTTAAAAAAATGAGAGTTTTAATCCAGGTGTAGTGGTGCACTCCTGCAACCCCAGCACTTGGAGGCTGAGGCAGGGGATCATTGCAAGTTTGAAAGTAGCCTGTGCTACAAAGTTAGCTCAAGGCCAGCCTGAGCTGCATAGTGAGAACTTGTCTCAAAAAGACAAAAAAAAAAAAAAAAAAAAAAGGTGGAGGAGTTTCTTTATAGAGTTATTGTTACGTAGATATGAAGATACGGTGTGAAAAATAATTGAATATGCAGTAGGATATCACATAATAGAAAAGTCTAATTAGTGTTCATTCCTAAGTAACTTCCAATCTTCACTTTGCCCTTTATGAAGACAGAAATTGCACAGTGCACTTGATGTGCAGAAGTCCACGAGCCCATTTAGAAAGCTTTCGGGAGTCATTAGCAAACGTCCTGCTGGATTCCTTTTAAGGACGCTCTATGACGTCATTAAGCTTTTGGATGCTTGTACAGTGAGTGATTTTTAACGAACTAAGCCCTTACATTTCAATAGTTAGCAATACATGGAAGAAAATAATCCAAATAAAGATTTTTTAAAATGAGTATCTTTAAAAATAGAGGTTAAAATCATTTTTGTGGCTTGGACATATTTTAAATGAGTGAAATTCAACCAAAAGCCAAAACGTGTTACCAATACTTAGCTTGCAGAGGGGCCAGTGTTTAACTTCTAAGTATTTATTTCACACAGTTTCCTCTTGTTGCTGTTGTTTTTCTTTTTCTTCTTCATTTGATTGCACGTATTTTAGTTTTTCATCTTTGATGGTAGTTTCCGTTTTTTGTCAGCTCTTGGTGCAGATTTAATTTCCAAATGTTGCAAATGTTAAACTGGGGAATCAAAAACATTCCTTTGGTGGCTCCTACTCCCCCGAGACCCAAGCAGGACATGGGTCTAAATTTGGATTCCAGCTCTGCCCCTGAGATGGTAGCAGGCTGAAGCCATGCTTAGCCTTCATCCAAGATTCATGATCATCTTGGGACTGGCTGGGCTCTGACTCTGCATTAGATATGTGAAGATCCGTGAAGATCCGGCTGCTCTCCACACAGCTCAGGGCAGAATCGGGACTGCTTTGTAGGTGCCCTGGCTGTTTTAAAGTTTTCTTTTAATCCAGCGACTTTGAAATTTCTCAGTATTTTTTGTGTGCGTGAGTGAAAAGGGAGTCAGACAGAGGCGGGCTGACGTTCCCTGGGGGCAAATCGTGTTTTCCGTTCCTCTTTATACCAAAGTTTTTCTTGCACTTTATCTTATATCTCCTCCTACAAGCTAAAGATTTGAACTGTTCTTCTTTTCTTACCAAATTTGAGGGACGGGCCCTGCAGAGGCACGCACATTCATCAGATCTTATGTGGTTTACTCGATGCATAGAAAGTGAATGGAAGGATTTTGTTAGCCCCTTACAAAGGCATTTGACCTTTAGCCCTTTTCATTAGAACCTCCGGATCCCCCAATCCTTGTTTCTGGAGACACATTTGAAATGTCGATTTCAAAAATAAAATGGTAAAATGGTATTTTTATATTCATTGTCTTTATCAAAACTTAGCTGAGGATTCTTTCCTTTCTAATAGCAGAGAAGAAAATGATAAAGAAAGAAACAGGCTTCCACATTTCCAGACCTTCTGGGTGCTTTGCTAAATCTTTTAATTGCATTCTTACAGAGCTTTAAGGACCAGGTCTTTGGAAGGCAGTGTTAGATCAGCAGGCACAAGAAGGTTGGGCACACATAGAATATCATACAACCAACACATAGTACACCCACAACTTCAAATAAGTTTTGTCCAATTCCAAAGCCCATGTTTTCACTCCAGCTCCTAGTGCTTCATATAATGGAAAGAAATTGAGGTGCCTCACCTAGCCAGGGAACAGCAGAGGTCTCCAGCTCTTTGGTCTGTACAAAATTCTTCCATGAAATGGTGGTAGCCTGAGGGGCATGACACTGATTTTTATCATAAAGGCACATTATTGTGGGTGCATAATACCCGCATTCTTTCTATTGATGAATTATTAATTTTATTTTTATGAGTTGTATTATATTAAACAACAATGACTTAACAGGAAAAAAAAACCCTAAAGTATTGAATTTCTTTTTCTTTCTTTCTTGTTTTATTTGGTACAGGGTCTTGCTCCGCAGTTTGGACTCATAGTGATCCTCCTGTCTCAACCTCCCCAGCGCTGGAATTACAGACATGCACCACCATACCCAGTCTTGGTGGCAAGAACGGACTGTTCAGGGTTCTGGGGCCAGCATGGCATGAGGTACTGGGGATTGAACCTGGATCCTTGCGCTTGCCAGGCAGGTACTTAGACCACCGACCTATCTCCCCAGCCTGGGTATGGCATGTTTAGAATAAAGAACATTTTCACATCAGCTGTACACTTCCTTACAAAATCTAAAAGATAACAACAGAAATAAATTTCTATGTGAACTACAATGAAAATACCAATAGAATTTTATAACAAAAAATAATCTTTGGTTCAACTGTCACACTTAAGGCAGGCTTCACACGCGACAACTGCATACTCCATGCACATTCCTTGCTTACACTGACATCACATGTGCTTAGCTTCCCTACATGGGAAAACACTCCTGTCCTCTTTCTTCTCATTCTCTTTTGTCAGGAGCTTTCTACTACATTGTACAATGTGCACTTAGCAAAATAAAATACCAGTAAAACAAAATATCAAATCTGTAATGAATGCTTAGAGTAACCAACACTGTCACATCAGCTATTTCCTTGTTTACAAAGCCTAAAAGACAATATGAAAAAAAACTATGTGAACTACAATGAAAACACAAGCAAAAGCCCACCATAGAAGTAACCTTTGCTTCAACTATCATACCTCACACCCTAAGTCTTTTTTTTTTTTTTTTCTGTATTTTAGGACAGGATTTACAGGGTGTTTAGGGTCTCATTACTAGATCAGACTCATAGTGATACACCTGTTTACAACCTCCCAAGAGCTGGGATTATAGGCGTGTGCCACCATGCCCAGTCTCAATCGCTGTCCCAGAGTGCCCCGAGGGTGGGGCGCCATGGCAGACACCCTAGGCCTTCACACGTGAAAACTGCATGTACAGTACACAAGTATCACAGTGATAGCATGTACACTTTTATTTTGTACTTTTCTGTAGGACATGTTGATTTCCTATTGTATAGTGAGTGAGTCTTTGTGATGCTACACCTGCCTGAGCTTGTCAGTGTTCTCCATAATTTGTTTTTGCACAGTTCACTGGGCAAAAACATTTTGTTTTCCCTTTGCTATGAATGATCTCTTATGAGTTCCAGTCCAAATCCTCTAAGAAAATTTCCTCATGGTACTTTGTACTTCCACTTTTCTTAGTAAACAATCAAACTCTTTATGCCACACATATTTATGCTTCGTGTTTCAAGTGACATCATAGTTGTTGCATGACTCATCAATGGCATCTAGTCTGCCTTTGCCTTTGCTGGAGCATGTTTCCATTTCAGGCTGCCATTTTGTCAAGGTTTCCACGTCAGTATTTCCATTATTGTGACCTGCTGACATGAGTGGTACCAGTTTTTCTTTCCTTGCCATATATGAAGTCAATGCTGTATCTTTCTGAAGTCTAAAGATGATATTAGACAAGTCTCTATTTTCAAATTGCAACATTTCACTTGGAAGTTCTGCTTTGTTTCTGTGTAGAGTTCCTATGTTGGTCAACTTGTGCTCTGTCAGCAAAATGGAATCAACTGGAAACTGGTAAGCCAATTGTCCAGTGTGACATGCTGATTAGTTTGGGAGATGAGAGCTACAAGTTTGCTCACAATATCATTTGGTTTATTACTGTATAATTAGGAGCTTGATGGCTGAGTTCCAATGTAAATTTAATTGAAAGTGCAATAAATCTTTGCATCTACAAAGGTATAAATTTTCATGCCACATTTTGAAGTTTTGGGGGAAGTATACTGCCTACAGTCACAGCAACTATGAAGTGCTGCAAGATGTTTCATCAATGGTCATGTGTTTGTATGGTATGTAAATTGCTTGATAACTGCCCACAAATCTTTCAAACCACAAAAGGGATAGTAGTCGGATCATCAGTTCTTTTTCTTTCTTGGCAGGTAATTATTCATCGAACCTTGGGCAATATTGATGTTAAACAAATCTCCTCAGTGTCATTGTTATTCCACAAACCCCCAGCCTACACCTCTCAGTGTTCTATAGGTCTTTTATATTGCTATGGTCACCAGTGAAAAGCCTTGGTAAGTACAGCAGACTTCCAAATGCTTTCAGTTGAGCTAGTGAGTTGTCACTAAATACATTTTTAAAATATGGCTGTGGGTGGATACAGAATGACTCCTTGTATCTCAGTGTTTGTGTATCGCACAACATCTTACCCTGTTGAGGGTGATTTAAGAGGGATGGGGACAAAACAGAGAGATAAATGAGGACAGGCTGAGGGCAAAGGATTATCACCCAAATTTTGGAGAAAAACATAGGAGAGAAAGAATGAAAGAAAATGCAAAAAAAAAAAAAATTTGAAGTGAACAAGAAGAAAACAATGTTCACTCACATGAAAATATCATGAAGTCCAGAGAGATTGTTGAGGAAAGAGAAATAAGATGAATAGAAAACAAAAAAAAAGGTAAGAGACATACATATTGAAAAAAGAAAAAGAAAATGAAACCCCAACCAGACAGAAAAAGACAAATAGTAAAATTCCTCTGGTACCCACAGTTCCACAGCGTCCACATGAGATCCCATGAATGTGCCATGTCACCCAACCAAGATTTTGGTAGGATTCATGCCTAGAATGTGGTCTCTGGGTATGGGGGCTGGAACTGGCCCAAAGCTGACAGCATCCTAGGAGTCCACTTCTTCCTTCCATGACTGTCTCCAGGGTGCTCTCGCAGTGCCATGGTGCCCCCAATGAGGGAAAGCATATGTTTACAGAAGAAAACAGTGATGTGGGTGTATTTTACCCCTGTGATGCTCAGGTAAGCATATGCAAAACCTGTTAGATGGAGCATTGTGTGGGTAAAAATCCCACTTTGACACTATTGTACACACAAACATACCTTGTCATTTGTCATACTAAGTGGGTAAAAATAATGATTGCATGTTATATCTCCCTAGCATAGCTACTAAGACCGTAGCCAGCTACTGCTATGCTAAAATAAAAATTTACAGTACAAAAGTATGGAATGAGTTCTTTTATGCCAGTGTTATGTCCCCTGGGATAAATTCACTGGACACTGGTATTTTCTTTTTTTATTTTGAAGTGGAGAAAAAAACAAAAACAAATGCAAATACCACAGACAAGACAGAAACAAAGCAACATAAAACAACATAAATGGTATAGATCTTCAAAATAAAAATAGAAAATTAGCAGTGGTTGTTATATTACATATTGTTATCATCAAAATTTTTCACTAGGGCCAGTACGAAAGTTGGCATCTCCACATCCTGCCTACTCACAGTCCTCCTGAAACTGCAGTAAGAAATCCCAGTCACAAACTCTCCCCCCGCATTGCTCTCAGTTCACATTGCCTCCTCAAGACAGCTGCTTCTCTACTTCACAGTACTATGAAATGAAGGTCGAAAGTGTTAAGTGAAAGAGATAGAATGGCAAATAAGTGAGGTTCTACCTTCTCCTGGCTTGGAGGTTCTAAAGGGAGTGATTGGGTCATATGATAGCATTATACATTTTAATTAAACAAAAGTTCCCATGAAGTAAATCACAAATAGAAGAATCACATTCAAGAGCCAGCAAGATAGCTCAGCCAACTAAGTGCCTGCTTAGGCAAGTGCAGGGATCAGGGGTTGATTCCCAGCACCACATGCTGCACTGGCCATGCTTCACTGAGCCAGCGAATCTGAGCATGGTGCAGGCCTGTAATCCCAGCACTGGCGAGGCTAAAAATAGGAAGATCACTTCAAGTCTGAGCTGCACAGTGAGACCCTGTACCAAATACACTTAAAACAAAGAATCACATTCTACACGTGACTCAATTGACCCAGAATTTGCTTGAATAAGGTGAACAAAGTTAGGTATTACCTGTTTAGAAGTAATGACAGGTGCTTCTGCAGAAGACAGCTTCGTGTGTGTGTGTGTGTGTGTGTGTGTGTGTGTGTACTGCTTGGTCATGATAACTTGATATTATAATAGAGGCCTTGCAAGGATTCTGAGAAGCTCTAAACAAATGAGGCACACACTTCTGTCCCCAGAGTCTGCACCGTTGGCTGTGTCTGTGGCATCTCTGATAAGGTTCCTTGCTTCTCTATCTGATTTCCATCTTGGCAATGGCCCAGAATCCTTTATTCATGGAATTTGCTGATTGTCAGGCTTGTGCTTGGTGTCGGCCTCTGCTTTAGGCATTGGAGGTGATAGTAATGAACACAGAGGTTTTTGGGTTAAACAGTATTCTACTGTGTGCATGTGTGTGCTGCTGCATGTGTGTGTGTGTGTGTGCTGCACGTGTATGTGTAGATGCGGCAAGTGTTCATGTGTGCAATAGCAGGAAAACATACACATGAACAAAAACATGTGAAATGCACCAGGCAGTATAAACAAACACCAGTGATGGAAGTGTCATTAAAAGAAAAAAAAGTCAGGTTATGAACACAGGAAATGGTGGAGTATGGTGTGGGCAGCTTCTGTGAGGAGAGATCATAAAATACAGTGAATATTAATTAAAAAAACATATTATAGTAAAAAAAACATAGTGTTATTAATTCCTTAGAAAATACCCCTCACCATGAACACATTCACCTGAACGTTCTTGTCATTTTCTGAAGTAATTCTGAAGTCTTCCTTTGTGTCTTTAGTTGCACTGTCATGAATTCGAACCTTCACTTTTCATGGTCATACAGACTTGGGGCAAGAGTCAAAAGTCACATAGCTCTAGATCTGTAGGTAAGGGAACCCTGTGATACCTTTATTTGATAGACATTGCTATAAACATTTTGAATCAATATAAGACATGAAGGCAGCAAAGAAAAGACATAAAAAAGGACACCAGAGCTGCTTCAGAAAGTGGCCAGATTGGTGGGTGAGTCTATTCAAAGTGAGGGGCAGAATTTTGAGAGGGGCTCATGGAAATGTGTCTTTTAATGTAATAACATATTAAATTTACTTTTAATTCAAATGGTCATCATGTATTTGCATTATTCCTTGTATTTTTTCTTTGTATAGTGAAAGAAGGAAACCTTAGGCTATTCCCTGAGTAGCGCATGAACTCTTCCAGGGAATGAGCTCTGTGCCTATCTGGACATTATAGGAGGACATTACAGCAGAGGCCAGAGCTCTGAGACCAGAACGTGTCTCATTTTTGAGAAAGAGAAAGGAGGCCACTGGGACTTGCAGCAGGGCCAAAGTGACTGACTGGGCAAATATCAAGGGATTCTATTGTGTGAGGGCTTTTCTTATGGTCTGAATCTTCAATCTCCCCCTCATGTGCTAAAGCATTGCTCACCAGCCCGTGGTGCTGTTCAGAGTTGCTGAGAGCAGTAGACAGTGGAGCCTGGCAAATGAAAATAATGTCACTGGCGTGGACTCTTCATGGGAATGCTGAGGCCCTGGCCGGCCCGTCCCTTTCTCTCTCTGATTCCCAGCTGAGGAGCTGAGCTGGCATCCCCGCTGTTACACAGTCCTGCTAGGGGGCTCACCCCCCCCCAAAGCAATGGGTCTAGCTAACTCTTGACAGAACCCACTGAAACCACGAGTCCAAATTAGCCCTTCTTTCTTAGAGATGGATCCATCGCAGGTGTTCATTGTAACAATGGAGAGCTGCCTAATACAATTTTCTAGGCCATGACACAGATTGGACTCTATTGGAACAAAATGAGAAACATTAGTTGGTTTGAGAAAGAGGATATACTCTGGTTGCTGTAATCAGACAGGTTAGCGGGGCAGGCATAGAACTTGTCTTCATTAATTGCCTCTGGATAAATTTAAGAGTTCTGTCTACAGAGCTGAGTGAGATAAAGTATCTGAAGAATTATTAACAGAGTCAACACACCCTGAGGTCCTACAATGTGTGTACATTCAGTGTGTGAGTTTGGGAGCCTGAAACATGAAATGATTGAGACATGAGCGTAGGAATGAACCTTCCCGGATCTGTCCATGTCTCATGTGATTTTGGAAATTTATTTAACTCCTTCGTTCCTGGAATTTCTCATCTGGAAAGTGTCAATAACAATTGTGCCTACCTCACAGAATCCCTGCAAGGATTAAGATGAGTTTCTGCGAAATACTTAAGATGCTACCTTCTGTACGGTGAGCACCTAGTAAAGATTTCCAGTATCACCATGTAGTCTTTACACTTCACAAAATGCTTTCACATCTTTCATCTCACAAGAGCCTTATGAAGTAAATTATGGGTGATTATCTCAATTCTGAAAACAGGGGACTGAGGAACAGAGAATGGAGGCAACTTGACCTAAGAATATCAGTCAGTCAAAAATCAGTGGAGCCAGTATTGACCCAGGTCTCTTAACTCCAAGTATTCATTTTATTACATTCTGCTGATTTGAATATTTACTTATATTTAACAGGAGCGCAGTATCAAGCCTCCTCCATCTAAACTGCATGTTCTTTCTACATTGTCAACACTTGTAATAACATCTATGTATAGTCAGTGAATGTGTATATTAATAAATGAAGAAATAAAATGAGAAAGGAGAACCCTTTAGAAGGAAGACAATAACCTTAGGTTGCTAGAACATAAAGTATGGATTTAGGAGACAGGATACCAATCAGTTGTTGACACACTGTATAATTCTGAGAAAATTGCCTAACATCTTGAATCTTTGGTTTCTTCATCTGCTAAATGAAATCTCAGTATATTCTCATATCTGCTGGCTAGGTTTTTAAAACTATATGCCAAGATAAAGATGGAAACACTTAGGAAAATGCTACATATACCACATGTGTTGCTACTATTAAACTCCTCTAAGAAAAGTCAGATCTAGACACCTCTAAAATACCTTCTGGGGTTGGTTAGTAAGCATTTGCTCAAAAACTTGAATTCTTTTCACTTTTCTGGGGGAAGGGTGAGTGTGAATTAAAAAGTTTTTTCTAGTGGCTGAAATTCATGGGAATTTTCCTAACTAGATTAGAGAAAGTTGTTCATGCCTACCTTCTTCTTGTCTTTTCATGGAGAACAAATCCCTTGGTATCTTGGTTTATTGCAGTTGCTGTAACAGCGTCCTTACACAGCCAACTTATGCACAAGGGAAACCTGTCTCTTGTGGCTCCAGAGGCTGCATCTGGGACAAGGCTGCAGCAGATTTGGTGTCTGGAAATGGGTCCCTCCTAAGCCATGGGCCACAATGGCTGTGTCCTCTCGTGGTTAAGGGCAGTGTCTCTTCAGGATTTTGCGGGAGTACTGATCCCATTCATGAAAGCTCTGCCCTAATTATCCAATCACTTTCCACAGCACTGTCTCCATGTAGCTCTCACACTGAGGATTAGGATTTTACACATGTATTTAGGGGACACAAATATCGAGACTTTGACACATGGCTTTCCTAACCACCAGCAGTCATAGACAAGGGAAACACCCAACAATTATATGTTAATTGATTTCAGTACACATTTACTGAGTATCAATTATACACTAGCCATTCTACAAGGGGAGTGAAAAAGATCAGACAGCATCCTTGTCCTCACTGAGTTTGAGACCTAATGGGAAAGACAGTCCACAAACCACTCATAAACCACATGTGATTTGAGGATAGTAGACACCTGCAAAGTATTTTAGGTGAATGCAGGACTTCTCAGTAAACCTCACTGACTGCTTGGATGATAGGGTTTGATGAAGGGAGTGCATCACAAGTGGCGCTTAAATGGAGCTCAGAAGCAGGAGGAGAAAGTTTTCTAGGAAAGCAACTGGGAGGGACAAAATGTACTATAGAAAAGGATGAATTTTTGTTCTCACTAACACACATTCTCTTCAGAAAACAGTTTCTGTTCCCAGGACAGTCAAAGGCTAATGTGAGATGGAGAACATGAAGTCCTGGTGGGCATTGGACTAGACCTGAGGGCAGAGCTCGGAGCACTTTTTCTGGTTGTTAATACAGGTAAGTGACCTGGTCTAAGGAGGGCAGTGCTGTGCTCAGATTTGACTTATGTGGACCTCTTCTCATGGGTAGATTTTAGAGGAGTATAAGAGAGTGAAACATCAGTTAGGATGCTATTTTAATAGGTTCAGTGGCATATGGCTGAAGTAGGAACTGAGGCTACGCAAAGGATATAAGGAAATGAATTTTTTTAAAATGAAGTAGGATGTGTAAGAACTCTTGACCAAATGAATGTGAATGCTGAAGAAAGAAAAAAAATCTAAGATGATCTCTGAATTTTTAAGTTTTTATTAGAAGAATGAAACAGAGACAAGGAGAGTTAAGCTGTGGGCAAAGGGATTTAAAGACTGGTGTGTTTCAGTCAGGACATGGTAAGTTTAGGGTAGGGTACAGGCAGTTACATAGTACAGCCTAGGTCTGTATGTGGGTTTCAAACACAGACATGGGTTTGGGATGGAGACACAGACTTTGAAGGTTCACTGTAATGTGAGATTTGGAGAGACGAGGACACTGAGGGGAGATGTCAGGGTGAAATAGATACTGAAGAGTATTGAGCTCCTCTGGAAATACCAAACTTAAGGGAGTAATCAGGGAGAGAGAAATCATTTAAATAACAAAAAAAGGCAGAAAAAAGGAAAGACATGAAAAAGCACTGATGTCTAAACAAAGCACAATGTGGTAATGGAGCTTAAATGTGTCAACTTCATTGTTCCTGGGAGCTCGTGAAGGGGAGCCCTGAAGTGCACTTCTGGTGTGTCCGTGTGAGCCATGGAGGTGCACCCAGGGAAGCTATTAGGCTCCTCACTCAACACCCTTTCTCTGCTTCCCTTCCCAGGTTCCAAGCACTAAGTGGATTTCCTGTGCCTCCCTTCCATCACAGTGTTGCCTCCTTAAAGCCAGCTCACTAACTAGGACCTGAGTCCCCTGAAAGTGTGATGCAGGTGGAACCTCTCCTCTAATTGTGAAATTCAGGTATTATGTCCTTTAACTGTGAAAGTCAGGTATTATGTCTCAGCAACAGCAAAAGCTGACTTACACCAAGGAGATGAAAGATGTGCAGGCGAAGCACGGCCCTCCTGCACTGAGAACACGTGAGGCCACGGGTGAGCTTTTCCACAGGCATTTTAGTAAAATGGCCAGTTTCAGAGGTTAGCGAGTGAATGTACAGAGCTCACAAGTTTAGAGCTTTTATTTTTCTCCTTTATTGTTTTAAATAAAGAAATAAGATCTGGTTACTGACTACAAGAGGAGATTTGGGGTGGGGAAGATGTTTCAGCATAGTTCCAGGTTGAGTTGGTTTTTTTTTTTGTTTGTTTATTTGTTTGTTTTTTGTGGTACTGGGGATTGAACTCAGGATCTTGCACTTGTCAGGCAAGCACTTATTCTACTGAGCTATCTCCCCAGCCATAGTTCCAGATTGAACAGAAAGAAAGAAATATTTAGAAGTTTTAGAAGAGATAGACTTAATTGAACAATGTTTTATGGATGCAGAGTGCGTGGCTAAATAAGATTGACTTTTGTTCCATTGTGCCTGAAGACTCTGGGGAGGCTCCACTCCACACTGTGAAGATCTGTGCTCTGCCTTCTTGCCGTCTGTTAGGATCTTGGAGGGTAAAACGTAGGGGTGCAAACCCTTCCGGGGAGGCCCCAGTGTTGGTGCACAAGCCATCTGAGTGTTATTTTATGACACAACAGGCCAAGTTACAGTTCTGATTTGTGTGGTTTTCCTTTTCTTATTGTATGAGAAAAGGGTAGAAAGAGTTTCTACCCTTTTCTCATACAATAAGACCTCGCCAGGCGGTTGGAGAAAGGTCACAGGCTCTGTGGGGCTGACCTGGTTAGACAAGCAGTCAATATTTTTGATATGTATCAAAACCAAAGCTGAACTTCCAACCTGGAATGCAGCCCGGCTACACATCCTATCTGGCTTATGTTTTTTCCAATAGGGAAGCGAGTCAAGATCAGATGGGTGGCAGATACCCGGCCATATGCATATTTATAATATTGCAAACTTGCCATTCAGCTGACTAAGCCAAATTAAGCATAGAAGAAATGAAAGGTTTAGATGGAAGCTGATGTTTTCAGGTTTCCAGGATGTGTGTCTGCCAGATTCATGCATTAACTTAATGAGGGAGAGCAGCTCATGTTTCAGGAAGGGGTGAGGCCCCCCTGTCCTGATGAAGCATTAATTCCTTTTGTGGGTCTGCGCCCTTCAGTTCATCCCTGCCAACAACTCAACACTTCTCTGACTTTCTACAAAAACACACTCATGCTTTCGTAGTCTTTTCTGCAAACCATAGTGATTGCTCTCTACAAATGCACTGCTTACAAATTCCCTTTATAATGTGATCCTTTGTTCCTTTCTGCTTGCGTCCTCTTTTCTTTGCTGTCTGTCCCTTTGCAATACTCCTCAGAACCTTAGACACCTCAATAATTATCTTTTCTATCATCTTTCTTTCTAATGATCAAAAACCTAATTTTCCTACCTTCTCTTCAGAGTTACAAACACTGATTCCATTTATCATGTTTTTGCCATTGCGGTAGCTTTCAAAGTCTTTGATATTTTTTTCCTGTAATAAGATTCTGGAAACTTGGCCTGGGGTTTCAATAACTGATCATATTGTGATTAGTGTCCTGTGCTAATTTCTCTCAGATCTCTGGCATTATGGAACTTGGCGTGTCAGTTTTGTAGCTGAGACTGAAGCAATGATTTCCATTGTCTGCTCTTCCTGGGTTGTGGCTTTCTCCTTTGATCCACATATGCTTAACCTTGAGCTCTCCAGGTTCTACTCTGTAGCACTGCACACTTTTGTTTATTGAGCTGTTATCATGTTTTGTGGTTAAGCTCACATGGGACACCTGGTGGCCTAACTTATGGAATGTTCTGTCCACCAGTTGTCCCATCTGTCTATAGCTGAGATGTCCCAGCTCCCACATGTTAAATGCTTCATCTTTATCATGGCATCATTGTTAGGCAGGAGAACCTTTCTAAGATGGGAAGACCAGGGCCTTTGGAGACAATCTTCAAGGAGGACAGTGGGGTACTGGTTTTCTCCTCTTTTTTTCTTTGTTTCCTGGTCACTGTGAGATGAGCTCTTGGCTCTGCCACACACTCTCCACCATGATTCCCTGCTGGACCACAAGACTTCAAACAATGACACTTAGTGAGCACGGACCAGACACTCTGAAACTGAGACCCAAAATGAGAGCCCCTCTCTTTCTAAATTGTGCAATAAATTCATTGCTTGAGAGTCAAAGAAGGATTCACTTAGGAAGTTCTGAAGAGAGGTGAAAAATGCTAAAGGACTTCCAAAAAGAATCCATTACACCACAAACTTTCAAATGAAATACTGTGTATTTTAATCTTCTCCCTTTTACCCACTGAGTTTAAAGCTTCTGTCTAATCTTGTTCCCTCTACCCTTAACTCACAGTCATCAAAGCTAATGCTTAGCATGATCTGGCATAATTAGAGGTCTCTTTTTCCCACATCACATCACCGTCCCCCTAAAGTCAGAAGCTTAGACTTGGTAAAACACTAGATATTTTAGTCTATTTTCTGTTGCTTGTAACACAATGCTGCTGACTAGATAAATTATAAATAAAATAAGTTTATTTTGTGCATGATTCTGATCCAAAGTGAAAGGCCAACAATATCTGGCTTCTGAGCACCTGGTGATAGCCTTGGTGGCAGAGCTCTGAGGTCGTGCAGGACCTCAAATGGCAAGAGACAAGGAGAAGGTATCACCCTAACCCAACCAGATTTGTAGCAGACCTATTCTTGAGATAACTAATTAACCCGTTAACATGAACCTCTGAGCAGCATGAATGATTCAGCCATTTGTAAGGGCAGATCTGCCGTCATCTCTTGAAGGCCTCTTCTGGGCCTATTTCTCCATATCTCCTAGTCAGGATTAAATGTCAACATTATCTTCAGCAGGAGCAAATCCTACTCAAACCAGAGCGCTAAGGAAGTGTTCTGGGCTGTGGTAGATCTTCTATACTTTTTTTGCCCAAACACAGTGGTCAACCCTTAAGCAAATGCACTTCCTTTGAATCGGGTCATGCATTGCGTGCCCCTTGTGAAGATATCCACTTGCACATTTGGGGAAACCAAGCTCCCAGGAGACAGCAGCTTCTTGCTTTTGTCTCATTTGAGTGAGACAGGGAAGAAGGAGGTCCAACAAAGGAATATTCTGGGAAGGAAGTCTATTCCCTAATAGTTCCAGTTTATATATAGAGCCCCAAGCACCTCATGAATTTTAAACAGGATTTAATTTGGAAGTATGTACATATTTTATCTTCCAGAGATATGGTGATATCATTATGCAAAAACCCAAATAAAAGATACTTTTGAAGCAGTAGCTGTAACCACTTTCTGAAGCCGTGTCTTTAAGCTGTGGACCAAGAGCTCACAAAGGTGGACAGGGACCGCAGGCTGGAGGCCCGCAGAAAAAGCAATCTGCAATGCACCTGGGGTCAGTGAAGGGTGGCTGTGTTCATGTGCCAAAGAAGGAAGCATGGCAGGAGGCCAGGGAGCTCTGAGAGCCCAACGTGGTGTGACAAGGGGATAAGATGCATGCTGCTACCCAGACACCTGAGAGGAGCAGGAAGAGACAGGAGGGAAGTCAGAGCGCCAGCCCTGGGGCCGCTGAGGCACAGCATATGCAGACAGCAGAGCACAAGTGTAGCCACTGCACGCCCATGATGGTGGCAGGGATGAGGGTTGATGACAAAAGCATCTGCCACAACCTCAAAGGTGAGAGGGAACAAAGAGGTACAGTCGAGTCCCTGCCTATTAGTTCCCTTCATTGATGTCAGGGGAAGTAACATTGCCTGTACGTTTCTGCACAGAAAGTTCATCTCATTTGGGCCAATTAATTATACACTTCTCTGGCCCTTTCTCATATCAAGCTTTTTGTCAGATGCTGGATGTACAAAGGAAGAGCACACAGTTCCTGCCTTTGAGCTGTGTCCTGCAATGTTCTGCTGATGTGAGGAAATGATATTTTACTTCCCAAGGTGCAGCAAAAGCTCCCACACAAACAGCCTCTGACGAATTAAAGTAACAAGCTTATACAAGCTGCAAGTGGGGTGCTATATTTCTGTTTCCTGTCCAAATGTCACAGATGACAATGACCAAGCCCCTGGAGACACATGTCCCCTGGCACGATGTGCGTACCTGGCATCTCCTTAAAAAACGCGTAACTGCATTCCATGGGAAAGGAGGGGAGAGCAAGGCTGTGTGGCTTAGGGCTCCCCCGAACTTATTTGTATTAAAGAAGCATTCATGTTCAAAGTGCTTACAGACAAAATAGTTAGAACTAGCAGCAACAGCCTAGAGTGTATGCTGTGGCGCACAATGATAGAAATAAAGCAGCCATAGAGAAGGGGAGCATCTCACTTTAAATAATGAAATGCTGGTGATGCTTTGAAACATCATCCCTCATATCAAGCTTTCTGTCAGATGCTGGATGTACAAAGGAAGAGCACACAGTTCCTGCCTTTGTGCTGTGTCCTGCAATGTTCTGCTGATGTGAGGAAATGATATTTTACTTCCCAAGGTGCAGCAAGAGCTCCCACACAAACAGCCTTCCTTGTGGAGGCAAGGAACTATGTTTCCGTAGTTTTTTTTTTTCCACAAGGAGAAAGGAACGGAGCCAAGGACACAGAGCTCTGCACAGGAACCAAGGTGGGAGCTTGGGTATTTTTGGCTCCTAATTCTCTGCTGAGCCCATTAGACGATGTCTTCTTTTCATTCTATTATTTGATTTTCTGCTCTCTGTGTGTTTACATACTCAAAGTGATAAAATACATTTTTGTTCTTATGTTACTAATGCAGTAGAGGTATTTTTCAATTTTCCCAAAATACAACACTCTAAACAGCAAATAACTGCTTTCAATGAAATATTTTCAAGGCACACCTTCAAATGGGAGTTAAAAATAGGAATGCAAATGCTAATAGCAGTATTGATAAAAGAAACTGTGGCTTCAAAAGTGAGAAATTCAATTACAAAAAGAATGGCAAAAGTATTTGGGGAAAATACTCTAGTACTAATGGGAAATTTAGTTTCATGGCATTATTTGTTACAAATTAGATATAATTTCTCTCCAAATAGTTACCTGAGGGTCAGATTTTTTAAAATGAGGGAATAGTTCTCAAACTGCCCTTTCTCCTTTTTAATAACTTGAAGTGACATCCTGACATTTAAATTGTTTTGCTATTTGTCATCAATAAAAAGCAGGACTACTAAGAATTTGCTCACTGGATCTAGCCCGGGAAGCTTCTTAATGTTGCTATGCGCATGCCAATCATAGCCCATCTCCAGTTAATGCTTCACTGAGAATGCATTAAGATTATGCAATATCCAAATGTCGGTGTCTTGGATGAAGGCAATATTCTCTGCAGGTAATTTATTTTTTATGTGTTCTTACTCAAGGGAGTTTACAGCACACACATCACACTGCCTGCTGATTTTCACTGCATCTCTGTGAGACAGTGGACAGAAACCTTTCTGTTCATTGCTTGTAGCCAGCAACATTTTTAGGTAATGTACCCTTAAGGCACTCTATAAAGCTTAACAAAATTGGTGTAACTACTGCTACCCAAGTAAGGTAAGGGTTCAAACTGTGTATGCAGTGAAGGGTCCAAGGCACTCCAGTGCAAGAGATCCTCCCATTTGGGAAGGAGAGAAGAGAGGAGGAGAAAGGGCTTGCTCTTACTTCCAAGAGAACACACAAAGAATGCTGATTGGCCAATCCCTAAGTTCAGTAGGATTGGGGGAGGGACACGGGCTTTGCCCCTCACTCATTAAGCTCAGCTTTATTAGCAAACCCTTGCACTTCACCTGGTAGCCCTTGCATGTCTGCTCCACCCCGCAGCACCCTGTCTGCACTCCTTTCCTCTTGCATCCCTCATCTTTCTGTCCAGGCCTGACCACATGATTTGCTGTAGATCTGGGGCAGGAATATAACTATAGATTCACATGCCATATATATAAACGCATGAAAGAGCAAGCTGGGAGACAAACCATTGAATATATACTTTCAGTCTTCCTCCGTTGACACATATGACTCTATAGCTTCCTGCAAGGCCAGATCCAAACAGAATTCTCACAGTAGAAAAAAATTCTAAAGAGAGGTCTTATTAAGGGGCTAGACTGTATCCTTCGTACTTTGATAGGATGGCCCCCACCCCCCTCATAACTCAGAGTATGATTTGAAGGTAGGCGACGAGGCCCTGTTCTATTATGACAAAGTCCTTGGGATAGTCAGCATATAAAGAAAGCAGTGATTTTTGTCTCCAAATTTTGCAGGTTCCAGTCCCTGACTCTTGAACTCCGTGTTCTGGGACTGTGCAGAGAACACTGTGGTGATTGCACAATAAGGACAACATTGCACTTGGTGAGAGAGGTAGAGAAGACATCAAGGACCAAGCAGGTCCCACTCCCTTCCAGGCACCTCCCCTGACCTACAGGCTCTCATTAGGCCCTGCCTAAGCACTCTTCCACTTCCCAGTAGCACCATCTTTTATCATATAGAGCATGCGGGACACTTCCAGAAGTGATTAAATTAAGCCCACTTGGGGGGCCCAAAGTGGATATACTGGTGCTCTTAGAAGAACAGATTGGCCCTCTCGGTATCCCTCAAAATGAGTGAAACACATCCTATTGCAATGATCTGCGCACACCTGTGTTTATAGTGGTGCAAGTCACAACAGCTAAATCTTAGCAGCAGCCTGTACGTCCACTATGGTGGAATAACTTTAACACCCAGCTGAACTGAACCAGTGTGGCACTGGGTGTTGAAGGCCCACCTGAGGATTGTTGCCAACAGTGTAAAAGCAGAACATGAGAGAAAGATGGTGCTCTGCTGGTTTGCCTGGAGAAGCTTGTCATACCGGTTTTCCTGATATGAACTCAGTTCTTGTCAGAGGGTCCTTGCTGTCACCGAGAATGGCTATAGTTCTCTTTGGAGGAGCTCTGGTCCTTACCTTGAACGTCACTTTCTGGTTCCCATGCATGTCTCTCAGCCTGCTGGCACAGGTCCTTCATCCCGCTAGCACAGACTTTTTGGCTTCCCCCACCGTGATCTTTGGGCCTTCCCAGTGCAGATCCTTGCTACAGACTTGCATGAGACATTGTCATGGGCTCTAGGCCTCCAGCTGGGCTTGTGGAAGACACTACCATGGATCAAGACCCTCTGCTGGATTCTCTGAGTCTCTAGTGCATGGACAGATCTCTTGCATTCTTGTGCATTTGAATTTTTGAGCGAATATTATAAAATAATTCCATAAAGCTTGTGTTCTATGTTAAATCTATTCCCTTATAAAACCTGGTTACAAGGGGCTGGGAGATGGCTCAGTAGAATAAGTGCTTGCCTGGCAAGCACAAGGGCCTGAGTTCAGTCCCCAGTTCTGCCAAAAAGAAAAACAACAACAACAACAACAACAACAAAACCCTGACTACAACATCCACCAACACATGAAGGGATGATGAAAACATGACATTTACACACCATGGGGTACTACTCTACCACAAAGAAGGATAAAGTTGAGTTGTCTGTAGGAACACAAATTTTCCCTGATACTAAAAAACTGCGGGAAATAGATTAGATGCAGAAGCTCAAATACAGCACAGTTTCTCTTATATGGAAACACCAATGCATAGAAAAGTAAACTGGAAAATAAATTTAGATAAAAAGCAGAGAGTTAGATTTTTTGAAAATAGGAAGGGGAACAAAGAGATGGAGGGAGGAAGGTGAGAAGGGAGTAGAAAGGAATGAAAAATGAACCAAGATGTGTTATATATGTGAACCAACTCCACACAAGGATTACAATTTCTCTGTACTGAACACATGATTAAAATTTGAAGGAAAGACAATTTGGACACAGACACGTACAGTAGGAAGACCAGTGAAGCCATGGGAAATAGCCTTCTATGAGCCAAAGAGAGGTCTCAAAAGACACTTGCGGACACCTGGCACTTGGACTTGGAATTGTGGGGAAAGTAATTCTTTGATATCTAAGCTGCTGGGTCTGCACCTTCAGTAAGGTAGCCCTCACAAATGCATGCAGCCATCAGTGCCTGCCCTGAGTGATGGTACGTGAAAATGCAACGCGTTAGCACAGACCTGATTATTTTGTATAGCACAGCTTACTTTAAAATACAAATACAATTTTGGGTTCTGCACCAAGGCTCAATGTAATTGGAGGAGTCATGTAAGGCACAGGGCTTCTGGCCAGCGGAGAAATCCTAGGGAGGAGCAGCTCAGGTCTATTTGAGCATTTTCTGTTTTGAAAGGAGATGGCTGGAGAGGAGGTGATCTTTAGGAGCTTCAAGAATGTCTCCTGGGTCACGGCCACAGGGGAGACAGGTTTCCTCTCATTCTCATGGTGCTCTGGACTCATGCAGCTGCGGGGGCTTGGGAATGGGTCCTTCTAGATCCCCACAGGGTTGAGCCAGCCCACAGCTGGACCCTGGCCTTAGAGGACCCCATGTGGAAAAGCCTTCTGAGCCCATCTGGACTTTTGGTCCTGAGAATTGCAAGCTAATAATCATGAGATGCTCTCCTACACTGTGTATTAGTAGTCATGTACCAGTGTTCTGCAGCAGTGGAAATGACTGCAATGCCTTAGAGCCCCAGATCAGCACAGAGGGATGGGAATACAAGAAAGGTGAATTTCTAGTCCTGCATCCTTGTTTCCTACCACAGCCGTGCCCCTCACTGTAAAACTCAGGTCACATGACCACAGGGGTTGCTACCTTTCATACAACAGTTCCTTGCCACCCTCTGGACTTAGATATCTGCACATTTCTCCTGAGGGTCACATTCAGAAGGACAGAGTGAGACAAGAAGTAGATGCAGTCACTTGGATGCAGACCCTGAACTGTCTGGGAAGACTTTCTAGTGGCTGCAGGACCAGAGAGCACAGGCTGTGTTTGGAGAGAAGAGAAGCAGGTAGTCTCTTCCCCCTCATTCTGGGACATGCTGAGCATGTGTGTGGAGGTTGGGGAGGAGAACAGAGTTGGAGAAAGGCAAGTGTGGACTTCCAGGGGTGGAAATCAGGCTTCTGGAGCAGTATTTCATAGTTTGAGCATGGATAGTGCTTTGACTTCAAATCTACTGTGATTCTTACACAAAATAGCTTAAGAAAATTCATTATTTCAGGAAATTAAGATTGTATTCTTTTGAAATCAGAGAAATCAGATAATAAAAATGGAATTTGGAATCTCTGTACTAGGAAGTTAGGTATAAGTTGGATGTAAAGGCAGGCAATTACTTAAATGAAGCATTAGCAGGTGGGAACACACAAACCATCTCAACATAGACAAGAAGGCTACACACACAGGTAATAAACATGGAATGTAAAAAAATGCCAGTGAAAATATTTTTAATAATGCTGAATTTGAAATCACAATAGTATGTGTAGGTGGAAATGTTTTGTGCATGGTTACTGACTAGAAACAAAGAATCAAGAAAAGATCAGCATGCAAAGAAAGAGGCACTTTGTCATAGCTCATCTTAGAAAGATTGCTACAAGTGTAAGAATATAACATTCTTAAGTGGGAGATGCAGCAAATGATGGTGCAGGGGAATAGGATGAAGAAAGCCCAGAGACAGGGAGAAGCAGAGAACAGAGATGCACAGTGAAAGGCTTTTCCAGGAAGGGGAGGATGAAGCTCTAAGTGGTCAGGTGGGTAGGAACCAACTGTCTTCTCTTGCTTCCATCATCTGGTCCTCTTGTACTTCTGGTCTTCTCTGTGGCCTGCCGACATGGGCTCATGACTTTGTTCAGATGCAGACTTTGCTTCTCCACAAGCAAGCGATAGGCTTCCTTTACCTCCAGTTCTATCCATTACAATTGATTGGGCTGGAGGATGCCAGACCCTTCTTTGCCCAGGCTGTGAGGTCCTCAGGGTGAAACACAGCAGCTAGGAGACTAGGGGCAGCAGCTAGAGATGAGGCAGTCAGCAAGACCAAGACCACCTCTTGCCAGAAAAATTAAAAGAAAGCCTATTTGTGAAACAATAGTGCTGTGGTTTGTGTCTAGTTGTCTCTCACAAGCCTCTTGCAATCATGCGGTGGCTTCTGGAGTTTGTGATTGATTATTGGGGATGTGGGTACTGCAGATGCCCTGGGGCAGGAAGTCTGCATTACAATGTAAGGAGGTAGAGAGTCTTGCTAGAAGCCTCAGCTACTGCCCCTCCTTTTGCTCTTTGCCACCAACATTAACACCTGCTCTGTGCCATTTGCCACTCTGCCTTGGAGCCAGCTGATTATAGACTTAAACCTCCAGTAACTGTGGACTCAATAAACCTTTCCTTCCTTCATTTTAGGTGTTGGGCACTTTGTCCCAGCAATGAGAGAAGAGTAACTGAAACAAATAGTCTAACCTTAGTCCTATTATTATAGATAATTTAGTAGAAGTATTGCAAGCAGTCAGACAGAGACGGGCTGTCCAGGGAGTCAGTGCAGAAGTTGAGAGCACATCACAGCCAGGGCCAGAAGTGCATCTGCAGGAGGCTAAAGTCACAATGGCCATTTTTACGCATTCCCTCAGGGATATATGGAAGTTTAAGATTATTTGTACCACTTCTGAGGTTTCCCATGTTAATAAACCATTATCTTATTAAAGGTGGCCATCTTCCTCTACCCTCTAACACCAAGACTAAAAGACATGACTATAGCTCATCACCCCAGGTTAATGAGGTCATCCATATGCCCTTGCTACTACTGGGCCAATGTTACTTAAGCAAGCATACTTAGAATCTTATTGGTTGATCATAATTTTGTCCCATGTGGTACTCACCTCAAGATTTTGCTCTCTAAAGCTTCCTTTGAAAAATGGGCTTGTTTGCAACCCATCAGGACCCTTCCCTATCTCAGGAGTTACTGCTATTCCTCATAACTCTTCTGTAGTGGTTGATACATTGTGTCAACTTGGCCCAGATGACTCCCTGTGCACTTCTGGCTGGTGGTCCCACCCTGGGACACAATTGGCTCTGCCCCCAGAGTGACTCAGCACAAAGAGACCATATAAAGGGGC
>NDGN011414476.1:0-10688 GCA_002564285.1 Tympanoctomys barrerae
CTCTCTCTCTCTCTCTCTCTCTCTCTCTCTGTATTTTAGGGAAGGGTCTACAGGGTGTTCAGGCTCTCACTACTAGATCGGACTCATAGTGACCTGCCTGGCTACAGCCTCCCAAGAGCTGGGACTGCAGGAGTGTGTCACCACAGCCATTCTCAATCGAGGTCTCAGTGCACCCTGGGGGCGGGGCTGGGACCTGCTTGCAGGTACTTTAATCTGCTGAGCTATTTAGTCCACACTTCTTTTTTTTTTTTGTATTTAGGTTTATTGGTACAAATCATTCCAGGGAATTTGAACGTGTACATAATACATCTCGGCTCCTCTTTTTTTCCCAGTCACATCCCCCCTTTACAATCTCTTCTGCTCCCCATTCACAGCACTTTCTTTTCTTGTTTTTTCTTTCCTTTCCTTCTCTTTTCCTTTTTTTTTTCTCCCGGAACCAGGGATTGAACTCAGTCCCTTGTGCTTGCCAGGGAAGCACTTATTCCACTGAGCCATCTCCCTGGCCTTTCCATTTTCCTCTTGAAGAGTGTTTTCCTATTTCACAATATATATTGTATATTATGTTCTTATTTAATTTTTTTAGTTTCTCACACTGGAGAGATAATGTGATAGTTATAAATGTGTATCCCATTGTATTCCACTTATGATTGTGGTCTCAAGGTCCATCCATTTAGCTATAAATGTCTCAATTTTATTTTTCTTTATGGCTGAGTAATATTCCATTAAATAAAAAAACCCTTTTTTATTCATTCATTGGTTGATGGGCATTTGTGCAAATCAATGTGAAGATTCCTCAAAAAACAAAACAAAGCAAAACAAAATAAAACTAGGATTAGAGGTCTCATTGACCTAGCTCTTCCCCTTCTGAGTATCTCCCTAGATGAATTGAAAGCATCATACGGTGTTCTATGCACACACGTGTATATAGTTGCATAGTTTGTAACAGCTAAATATTGGAACCAATTCAAGAATCCCACACTTTTGATAGGCAATTGATCTACCTTTAATGATCAAGGTAAATTTAGGCAGCTGGCTGCTTTATGTATACAAGTGATTGCAGTTGGCCTTGGGAATTGCTAGGTAGGGCTATAGCTTCCAGCTCTGTCCCTTAGCACGGATGGTAGGTTAGAGCTGGGGATGAGGATGGGTTGGTTGTAATAACATCAGTAGAGACATCTCTGCGTGGTTTATTCTATTCTCTCAAACAGCTACTCTTGTTGAAAGCTTGGTAGACAGTGAAATACTATAAGAAATCGGAAGAAATAGCTCCAGATGGTAGACATATATCAGTGATTAAAAACAGACATCAAAGGAAAGAAAACAAAGAATATATTCTCTGTCAGGAAGGAAGCAGTCACATTACTCAATAGCCACAGAGCTGCAGGGCTTGACAATGTTCACAGGTATGAAAAAAAGCAGTTTTTGCTTCCAAAAGTGTATAATTTTACATCTCTTTCATTTCAAACCTAGAAGGTAGGCAGCAAGAGGCTTTGCCTGGAGAGCTCTAGAAGAGAATATACTTCTGCATGTGACTCTCGTTGGCTTTCTTGGTCCCTTACCTGTGCAGGACACCAATGCACAACTCCATGTGCACCTGTGTTCCCACAAGGCACACACTGATTTACCTGACTGAAGCAGAGAAAGCCCCACATACTGAGTTCTTCTTGCACTAGGGAGCAGTAAAGACTGAGCAGCAGCCAACATTGGAGCCAGCACAGTGGCCTCATCCTCACCTTTTCTGGAAAGCATCACTATCCAGACAGGGACTGCGGCTGAAGGAGGAGTGGCACTCAACAGGCATGCTCAGGCGGCAGTAGATCATGTTGGCATTGCTATTTTGTGTGCCAAATGTCTTGTGTGTCACCTTGAGGCACGGAGGGCTGTCCATGGTACCATCGATCCTCATGACCTGGAAACACCATGAGTCCTTACCTTGACACACCAGACGGCCTGACTGTCATCTTGTCCCTCTTCCTCTTGTCGACATAGGTAAAAGTCAGCAAGGTGTTCTGCAAACTGTAAACATTGTCCCTGATGATAACCAAACTATGGTTCTCATCATCATTTAGGCCTTGTCAGATAAAAAAGAATACACCTGCTTTCAGCTATGGAAATTAAAGATTAAAGAACACATCCATTGGTTTCTCTGAAAGGCAAAGTGTGGAAAACAAATATGGGGGGTGGGGGTAACATTTGGGTGATGTGGCACGGTGTCCATAAAAGCTTACCTTCTATGTCAGGGGGCAAATGGCTAAAAAGAAAGTATTTCCAGTGATTTCTATTGTCACTGGGCATGAGAACACCTAAAGGAGAGGGCAGCAGAAATCCCAAAACTCAAGAGAAGACATCTGAGTTCCTGCAGAGGGCACCTTCCCCTACCTAGTCCACTTCTCATTCTGCCTGAGAGCTGAGGCTCCCACAGCCCGCCTTCAATCCTGCTGGGAGTTTATAGTTCTGGGAACTGTGGCAGGGTGGGGTGGGCAGGAAAGCTCAAAGCTGGACTTCTGTAGTGTGTGTGGGTATGTGCGGGGGGCAGAGGGCAGAAGAAGAAAACCGAGACAATAGAAATAACTCTTAAAAATAACCCCAGCCTCCCCCCTGCTCCTTAGTGAGTAGTTCTCAGCCTGGAGCTCAGTGTGCTTCCATAATTGGCTATGGTTTGTTATTTTTCTGAATGAAGGCATCTAGATTCTATCAGTCTGCCAAAGAGCTTTCAAGATACCCAAAGCTTAAGGGCCACCATTCTAAAATGTAACAGTTGGAGAAAAACCAGAGACATAGCTGTCTCTGCTATTCAAGATTGCAAGGGGCAGTGGAAGAGTAAAAGCTAATGCTTGGTATTTCCAGACTGGAGCGGGAGTTAAGGGAAATTGAGAGCTGAGTTAAAGCAAGGCACAGAGTTGGGCACAAGCAACAGTGCGAGAAGCTGCTCTGCTTAGCTTTCCACCAACAGTTTGGTTCCTGTGCTCACCCCACAAAGCATTTATGGGCACGTGCAAAGTAGAGGCAAGCAGATGTAGAATCAGAGCCCACATTATGCTCCTCAAAATTTTTGTCCTCCCTCAGCTCTCCCTAAAAAGTGGGAGTACCATAATCAACTATTACGCCTCAGCCTAAATGTTGGAAATGGCACCTCAGAAATTAAACAGGGCCTAAAAGATTCCAAGTTATGAGCATTTAAGAACACATATATTCAGGACATATAACCTTCAGTAAGGGTATTGGACTTTTCAAAGAAAACAATGCCTAAGACATCCAGACACTGTGATTAAGTGAAAATATCAGTGTAGGAAAGACTGGAGAGAAATTAGGTGCTCTGACGTGGACCCTAACCTGTAAGGGGTCCTTTAGCTGTCCTCATGAAGGCACCTGCAACTGTGGCATTGGGAACGAGAGGTGGGAGATGGCTGGCAGCAGGGCAGGGACTTAAGCAATCAGCTGCTGCTGGCGGAAGAATCATAAGGAGCTCAGTGCCCTGCCGCCCCTGCCCTGCCAGGCCACCCAGGGTGTCCAATGGTACCTCTATGTGTGGATGATCCTCTGGCACGTTGACAAATGTCGGGAGGCGCTTACTGAACCACATCGCCACGTCTCGATTCATGTTGACGGCGAAAGGCTCAAAGCCCTCTTGGAGGCCGCACATGGTGTAAAACTTGAAGGTGCTGGCATCTGTCCCAAGATTCATGCGGCCAATCTGAGACAGCCCCAGACAGCAGATGGGCACGAACCCTGCAGAATAAGTAGTCCTGCTTCAGCCCACCCTAGGTGACCTGGTGTTTCCTTAAGAAATATGAATCCTAGTAAGGAAGGTGAGACATAAGGTTTTGTCTTTTTCCTGGCATATAAAATCAGCAAAAGGAGGTCATCCAAAGACTTCCACTGTTCTTGGTAGATGGGGAAGAAAAGTGAGCTTTGTGCAAACTGATTAGGGAAAAATTATCATCCTTCTCAGATTCCTTTTCTTCTTCTTTTTTTAAACAATGAACTAATTAATTTTTTCTTTCTTTATTTGTTATAAGGGCTCACTACACAGCTCAGACTCATAGTGATCTTCTTGTCTCAACCTCCCCAGTGCTGGGATTACAGGTAGGTGCCACCACACCCAGTTTCAGTGGGCAGCACAATGTACCCAGGGTGGGGCTGGCAGGGCATGTGGTACTGGGAATCGAACCCAGGTCCTTGTGGTTGTCAGGCAGGCACTTAGACTGCTGAGCTACCCTCTCCCCAGCCCCTCAGATTATTCTTAATCTGCAAATAAACTTCAACTAGAAAAGTTAAACCAGTAAGAGGAAAAAATGGAATTCTTTGTCTATGTCTTATTTAAAAGTTGGCTGTAGGTCTTCTGAAATTTTAAATACTACCCAAACCAAAACAATATGACAGACCTAAAGCACAATTTAGCAGATTTTGCCACAAAAACATGTAATTATGTGAGATAATGGGTGTATAAAGTTTTCATGGTAGTAACCCTTTTTATGTTTCATGACATATCATATACCCTAAATATACATAATAAAGTGTTTTTTTTAAAGAAAGAATGAATTGGAGCAAATTGCTTAAGTTTGCCAGGCTTCAGCATCCTCACCTGTGAAGCAAGGGTCCTAGTGGTCCTTCCCATGGTCAGAGCTGGGCATGGCAGGTGGCACTCTGGTTCTGCTGGCTTATGTACTCCCATCTTCCCTGCCCACTGTGCTCACCCTAACAGAGAGTGCAAGTTCCCCCCAAGAACTAGAAAACCCCTCTTGTCCTTCCTAAAGTCACTACGTCTCTCCCTACTCACTTCTGTATCCTGATCCTGTTTAAAAATTGCCATTCAGAACAGACCCAAGCAGTTGAAAATGCCTGGCACTTTTGCCTGTGGGTTATTTATAAATCATAATTGTGGACCAACAAATCAGCAAGACAGGGAAAGCACTAATTATCTTGGGTTTGGGAGGATGCAGGTGGTGGGCGGAGGACAGCAGGAGCTGCACAAAGGCACAGCTCTTGGGCCACCAGCGAGAGCAGAAGTTGGATGCACACAGGAAGCTGGTTCCACTGAAAGACAGGAGTGCTCCTCTTGGGAAATTTGTAAAATTATTTATTTATTTATTTATTCATTCATTTATTTGGTACAAGATCTCGCTACACAGCTCAGACTCATAGTGATACTACTGTCTCAGCCTCCCCAGCACTGGGATTACAGGTATGTTCCACGATGCCTGGTTTCAGTGGCCAGCATGGTACACCCAGGGTTCTGGGGCTGGCATAGCATGCTGTACCAGAAATCGAATCCAGGTCCCTGTGCTTACCGGGCAGGTGCTTAGATTGCTGAGCTATCTTCCCAGACCCTCTTCTCAGGAAATTTAGAGGTTATTTGTAGGAACTCAACAGTGAGAGCTTTCATTCATAGACACCAAGGACAAAACACTCTCTTCTCAGTGGGAATACTTCTCCATTACCTAAGGCATGAAGTTCCTGTACATAAATAATAAGTGTTCGGAGAGTGAGTCTCTCCCACACTAGTTGGTTAGCTTCAGAAGCTGCAGACTCACTTAGGACACATGCTTAACAGCATTTCTAAATAAGAGAGAACTTTAACACAACCCTGCTATAACAACAGTGACTTCTGTGCAAAGACTTTTCCTCTCAACAACAGCTGGACAGTTTGCTAGCCTTGCCCCTCCAGAGAGCAGGTGAGCTGGCTCCTGGCAAGGCACCACTCACACTGCATTTTGAGCCCTTGGATGCCTCTGCATTTTTGTGCTAGGCCCTGGGATGGATTAGGCCTTCACATTTTTACAGGCAGAGATTTTTATAAATAATTTGACTATAGTATAGAATAAGGAGTCAATGTTAGCAAAATTTATTGGGTTCTTATTTGTGACAGAGAGCTCTATTATGTGCTGCATGACAAGAAGTCAAAGAAGAAACTCTTTCAATCACAAGAAGCTGAGAGCAATGGAGACCAAGAGGAGAACAAAAACAGTGTTATGGCTTGCATGTACACTTATGTCCCCCAAAAGCTTGTGGTCACAGGTGGGACTTTTCAGCAGTGGCTGGGTCTAGAGTGTATGATGCTGGGACTGAGGGTGAGTGATTACAAAGTTAGTCCCCTGAGTGGTTTGGCACAGTTCTGGGAGTACAGCATGGGTCAGCCCTCCCTAGGCAGAATGCAAGACAGAAAGAGGGCTGCTTTCTCACTGCTTGAGGCTTGGTGCTTTGCTGCTTTTCTACCTTCTGCCTGCCGTGAGCTGGTTTTCTTCTGCAGTGCCCTTCTGCCCTGCTGCCCTGCTTAGGAGCCAGCTGCCTACAAACTGAAACCTCTACAAACTCTGAGAAAAATAAGAAAAGGGAGTAATTTTTCCCTGTAAACTATCATTACTTCCAAAGCAGTATCTTGGTCATTATGCTAAAGGAACACCACGGCTCTTGTACTTTTATCTTAGAGCTACATCACGAAACAGTCCAGTCTTGACATGCACAGAGAACAGATTGTCTTAAGAAAGTGTTTCTCCTCTTTTATTCTCCATGAGCCCAAATGGTAGGGCAAGAGAACAGCAGGTAGAAAAGCCTGAGTGGGAAGTAGCAACAAGCACAAACCTTGGGACATTGGAATAGCTTCCTGGTACAAGCCCACTGACAATGCAAAGGGAGAAAAATAATACTTGTATAGAATTTTCTAAGAAACTTGGGCTCCTCATCATTACTAAGTGTTGGCAGAAGGGGAAATATTTTAGTGAGGATACAATCAAAGATTTGAAGAGTTAACAGTCTTGCTCATGGTCACAAAAAGGGCAGGTGACAATAAAATGTGACACCCCACACCCTATGAGTCACAGACTAGCTGCCACACAGTGTGTATAAGAGGAAGAGAATGTTAGAGGGGATAAATGCTCCAGATTTAAACAGCAGCCTTGACTCAGGGGACTGTACTCATCACAGAGTGAGGTGCTGTCCCTGTAGGGCAGAAGCCTTCTCTGCAAGGGAGAGCTGAACACAGTAGGGAACAGCTAGGGGTACAAAAGCAACGGGAGATGAGAATAGTGGTGACCTGGGGACTTTGGGTGAATAGCGGGGCAGATCTGTGAAGCAAGAGAAGAGAGACTGAACCCAAAGTTTGAGCCAGAAAAGAGAAACATTACCTAAAAGGCAGAGGAACAATGAATTTCCACAAGACTCCAACATGTTCTCCTGGGACGATTTGATTACTGGGTACACTGAGTAAGTCCTCCTCACCTGGCCAAAAGGCTCTAGCTAATGATCTCTCTACTTCTTTACTCTATTTCTTTACTGAAATGTATTTACATTTCAGGTAACTTCATAACTCTGTGCGATAGCTTGCAGGGAGCACAATGACATAATTAAGCTACTAATACATGTGATTATGCTCACATCTTTGAAGAAGTTTGAGAATATGCAAATGGCATGATTTTGAGGCAAGACATAAGGTTCTTCCCCTTAGGAAAGGAACAGCAAAAACACATGTGCTTAAATTTTGTAGAGGTTCCAGGCTCTGTTAAAGTTGGTGTTACAAGGCCACATACCAGTTTCGTGATTAAGAAGGGGCATTGCAATGCAGAAACCTTTTTATAGTTTAGCAGCCTGGAAAGAAAGCAGTTGCTTAGAAATCCAAACGGTGGATCCATTTTGTCTTTCTTTCTTTCCTTCTTTCCTTCCTTTCTTTCCTTTTTCTGTATTTAGGGCAGGGTCTACGGGGTGTTCTGGGTCTCAGTATGTAGATCGGACTCGTAGTGATTCTCCTGTTTATAGCCTCCCAAGTGATGGGATTACAAGAGTGCGCCACCATGCCCAGTCTCGATTGCTGGCTCAGTATGCCCTGCGGGTGGGGGCATCAGGGCAGGCTAGGGATCGAGCCTCAGGCGTCTGTGCTCTGTCTAACCAAGTGCTTTAGTGCACTGAGCTATCAAGTCAGACCTCGGATCCATTTTCATTCTGTTTCAAACTTAGGAAAGGCATGAAGGGGTGGTTAGACCTTTTTTTTTTTTTATGTGTTTAGTATAGGGTCTACAGGGTTTCACTACACAGATCAGACTCGTAGTGATCCTTCCAGTTTTTCAGCTTCCCAAGCACTGGGATTACAGGTGCACGCTACAACGCCCATTCTCAGCGTGCTGGGGGGGAGGAGCGCGGCTGGCGTGGTAGGCCGGGGATCGAACCCCCAGCCCCTGTGTATGCCTAGGCAGGCGCTTTAATCTGCAGAGCTCTCTGGCCAGCCCTTACATCATTCTTGAGTTGTTTTTCAGGTTCCCAATATGGCAGCACATGTCTTACTCCTGTACAGTTCCTAAGCCTCCAGCAAATGGAGTTCAGGGATACCTGTGACAGCCAGAGCCTTAGAGAAAGGTTTTCCCACCACAGATACTTTCTGAAGTACAGCCTCCATTTGGAGAGAGATGGGTGGGGCCTCTTGGCGGCAGAGTGTGCGCGCGCGCGTGCACGCAGATGGCTTCTTACAAACACATTTCATATTCTGCCTTCTGAAGAGGTGCTGACAGAGCTGGGAGCTGTTAAATTGGACTGGCTAATGGGCCAGAATGGTGGGTGCGAAGGTGGGCCCTGCTGATAGCAAAGCTGGTGTGGGAGACAGGGAAATGTCTCAGGGGACAGCAGCAAAGTCTCTCCTAGATGTGAGAACTCAAAGTCCAGTAGGCTGTTGAGAATCATACCTTCCTTTCCTTTAAATGGAGGAAGAGAAGGCTGAGAAAAATACTTCATCATGTAGGATCTTAAACTTCTGGACTCCTTCAGGTGACACAGGCAGCTGTGATGGCCCAGGCCAGGGACCAAAGTAAAGAATAATGATTCAAAAAAATCTAATGAGGTTATACAAAGCTATTATCCAGGATGCAGGAGATGGAGATGACAACTAAACTCAGAGAGCAAACCAGCCTTAATGTCTGTCCTTCATCCTTCCCCCCACGGACTGAGAACTTCCTGTTGAGATAATGACCCAAAACAAAGCTGACAAGCTGGTGACCAGAGCACAGCATAGAGGGCATTATGCCTTATGGTCAGGCTACAAGACATAAAAAGTTTATTTTCAACAGATGACATTCCTATCAACACAGGGCAAGAACACAGATAGCAGGTGGTTATTCCAGGCCTCTGGGTATTGATGTCCAAGAATGGCACATCAGCTTCCTTTTAGCTGCCCTTTGCCAACTCCTGAGCTATCAGAGAATCCTAAGACCCTTCCACTTTGTGTTATTAAAGTGTGATACAATGCCACAGTATAACGCAGGAACGTACTGCACTACAATTTTATTCTAGCATAGCTTCCTAATAATAGACTTTGTTATTCTAAAGTTCCAATCATGTTTCTGTACACAAAAGGACTATAAGGCATCTTTTTCTTTATATCATAGATGAGCTCTGAAAGCAGAGCGACCCAGGGTCATCTCTCCTATGAAGTCTTTTCCTACTCAAATCCTATGAAAGTCCTCTGTCTCTTGGAGGGTGAAATCCAAGGACACTTAGCCCAGAGCAGGCAACAGTTTCTTCAGCAAGAGGACTGAGAGTTGGTATTTGAAATTATGGTCTACGTAGTGATGGCAAACTTTTTAGAACTTTCACCGGCAGCAGCCAGCCAGGGCCTGGGCGCCATAGGCTTGCCACCTCTGGCCTCGATCTTATCTACCTTTCTAGCACAACTGCAAATCCAAATCCTCCATGCCTCTGCTGTTACACTCTCTCTTGAAGTTTCCTATGCCACTCTATTGACATCATTTCTTGGGTAGACACTTCTAAGAGGTAGACATTCTGTACCCTTAATTTAACGTTCAATTCAAATCCAATTCTTACATTAATTCTGCCTTAATCACTTGCTATTTACAACTCTCTGGCTTTCCTCATTAGTCAGTCACCTTTTCATATTTCATCTTATTTTTCTAAAACTGCAAAACTGGGCTGGGGAGATAACTCAGTAGAATAAGTGCCTTCCTGGTGAGCACAGGGTCCTAAGTTCAATCCCCAGTATGGAAAAAGAACAACAACAGAAACAAAAGAAAACAAAACAAAACCTAGCCTTAGAACACTGGTCCTACTTGCATTAGCACATGCTTTAGGTCGGTGCTCCTCAGATTAAAGATGCACAGGCCGTGGTTGTCTCTGCTCAGGGTGCAGGTTCTGGATCTAGTCTGCTGCAGGCCAACATTTTGCATTTCTAACAAAAGGTCACACTTTGGGCATCAAGGCTTTGGGCTTTACAAAGTTATCTTCACTGCACAGCATACAAGATTCTTACTTCCTCCTTATAGCTGAACCAAAGATGAAGGGATGTATAATCTCACCTAGTTCACATGGCAGTAAAGGCAGTACTGGTTTTGGGACTCTTTCTATGGCAGGACTACTTTCCCTGGGCAGCAGCTGGATCTTCTAGCTCTTCGTCATCCTCTGGCTTTAACAAGCAGCACTGTACTCAGTGGCATCTGCACAGCACCTCTTGGTCTTCTCGGCTGCTCTGGCGTCCACCTGCAGAGGTCCTGCTCCTTTGCCACTTAGCAGCACACAGCTGCTCCCTACACTGGCAAATGCTTTCCATCTGTCTCTTAAAGAGGGTTTTCTTTAACATTTAACTTTAAATCTCTTTGAAAAGTATAAAAATTTGACCCCACCTGCTTTTAGTCATTCTCTTTCTCTAGGAAAATGAGCTGCAACTTTTCTATTTTCCTAAATATTTGGTGCTT
>NDGN011414520.1:0-24734 GCA_002564285.1 Tympanoctomys barrerae
ATAGCTTGGATAATTGTACTGCTGATTTCTGCTGGTCTATTGAAAGGAGCAGTTAATGCTTAAATGTTTTTCTTCTCTTTTTAATTTTTTTATAACTTTTAAAAGCCAGTTTTGCATGTTTATATCTGGTAATCTAAACAACTAATTTAAGATAACATTATGCAATATCACCATTGTCGAATTCCTATTATTTTGTTTAGTGAAATTTGGTATCATTTCTATTTTTTAGAAACCATTTTGTATTCTTTTTTAAAAGACCCATTTTCAGTATGTCCTGCTCTCTTGTGCTGACCCCGAGGGAAATCATTTTTCTGATATCCATCCTCATAAAGTAGTTTTTCTTGTTCTTGAACTTCATATAATTGGCCTTACTCAGTATGCCTTCTGCTGAAATTGACTTCTTTCATTCACTGCAAATTCATCCACATTGCTGCATGCCAGCATTTCATTCTTTTTAATTACTGTATAATACTCTTTTATGTGAATAAGCCATGGTTTATTTATCCATTCTGCTGATGGACACTGGGGATATTTCTAATGTGAAGCTCCTATGAATAAACCTGTGAACATCTCATGCATGTCTTTTGATGAATACAACACTCATTTATTTTTGCATGCATACCAAGGAGTGAAACTGCAGGATCACACTGTATAAATAAGTTTTCAATGTGGTTGTATCAATTTACCATCTGTGGTGGTTAGCTTTGCACCACTGTGATGGAATACTTAAAATAAAGAATTTAAAGAGGGCTGGCCGGAGCTGGTGAGATGGCTCAGTGGTCTTAAGCACCTACTTAGAACAAGCTTAGCAAAGCACAGGGACCGCAGTTCAATCCCCCAGCACCACATGCCAGCCAGCCCCACCCCTGGTGGGCTGAGCTGGAGGAAAAGTTATTTTGGCTTTTCACAGGTTTCAGCTCATGGCCACTTTGTTCTGTTCCTTCTAGAGCCCTAGTGAGGAGGAAACCCCATGCAGAAAGGCATGGCAGAGGAAGCAGAGAGAGGCGGAAGAGCCAGAGAGGAAGGGGCTGCGGATCACAGTCAGATCCTAAAGTCTTGCCCCCCACATCTGTTCCCTTCAACTCGACCCTGTCACCCACTTCTGTTCCCTCTCAGTAATGCTATCCAGTTATGGGCTCATCAGTGGGTTAATGCACTTGGTGAAGTTAGAGCACTCATGACGTCATCGTCTCCCCAAATCCCACAAGCTTGCCTATGGGGGACATTTCAGATCCAAAAGACAACACAGTTACTAAAACATTCATTTCTCCTTCCTGATTTTACCTTTTCCATGTTCTCTTGACCAGTGGAGAGCAAGTTCTGGAGGAAGGTTCTGCTGAATTACTTGTCGTTATAGTTTTCTAAGGCACTTTATCGACCAATATTGATTAAACCACTTTTCTCTATTAATCTCTGCCTAGAGCCCAGAGACGCTCTTCCTTTCCACTGTGCTTCTCTTTGCTTATTGCCCTCGCTGGCTTTGCAGTGGCATTTGAATGAGATGATGCAGAGTTAAGGATGAATAACTTCTTCCTCTTCCTTCACACTCCAGGCTAGAACAACCCTGAGAGAAAAAGCCAGGCAAGGAGAGCTAGGGCCGTGGCCTCTGCCCCAGAGTCCATGTGTGTGTGTGTGTGTGTGTGTGTGTGTGTGTGTGTGTGTGTGTCCTGGTGGATCCAGGTGCTCAGAGGACAGTTGAATATTTGCAGGAAGCTCTGTGCTGCAGGAGCATGATGAGGACAGACAGGCAGCACGGAAACGATCTCTCTTTGTTCTTCTCCCTTGTCACCCTTTTCCCCAGATTTTCTGGGAGCCAGGAGCAAGATACCTACAGCTAATGTACAGTGGTCAGGTGATCTCAAGATTCAGACTGGCTCTGTATTCTACATAGCTCAGCAGACCTTGGGGCACACGTAGCGTACGTCACAGGTTGTTTGTGAAACCTTAATTCACTCAGGAGAGGACTCGGTCCCCTCCGCCTGGCTAGCTCTTGTTTCACACTACCGCCATGCGATTTCCCGCTACACAGTTACTCCTCTGTGAAACTGCTCTCTCCTCTCTGCCTCTCTGTCTCTGCTTTCCTCCCTCCCTGTTTAATGTTCAGTTCCTGGCATCTCTGCCTTCCTTTCCTGTGTCTTCTTTTTCTCTTCCTCTCTGCTGCTTCTCCCACTTCCTCTGCTCTGACATATTCTTTGGAGAAAAGATCTCTGAATTCAGAATGTCCAGATGGCTGGTGCGCAATGAAGTTGTCCCCTGGTGCTCTCTTGAGAGGAAGTTTGAGGTTCTCTAGTCCCACTAGAGGCAGCAGTGGAGGTGACAATGCCCTGTGCTGGGAGGTGAGAATGCTGCGAAGTGCCAACAGAATTCCCTGAACTGCCTGTCTGGGTTGTGGTCAAGGGACCTCTTGGCTGGGCTGAGAGATAGAGGACCAGAGCATGGATAAGGGAGAGGGAGCAGGTTACAGTAGAGGAGAACTGGGCCCAGATTCCCTTGGCCTGGACAGTGGAGGCTGGTCAGGCAGTGTGCGCCCAGGACTCCAGGAAGATTAGAGAGTCACAGAGAGCACGCGGTTGGGAGCGCTGCCCGGTCAAGGTGAGTCAGCTCCTCTGCCAGCCATCAAGGCTACCGGCACGTCATACAGGAAATGGTCACCAAGTCTACGCTGTGGCAGGAGCCTCTCTGGGCCAAGCCCGCCCCTCTGTCGTGAGGATGGCCGCTGTCAGCACTTTCCCTCCTAAGCAGATCAATAGGGCCCTTGGATATGACCTCAAGTTCAATTATGGCTTCAATTATGGAATAAAGAGGCTGTTATCGCTCACCTATCTCTTACAGAAAGAAACACTGCACTGCGGTGGAGGGACACAGACAGGTCCTGGGGGAAATCATTACCTCACTAATTTGAAATCAATTTAAAGCACATTTGCTTAATGGTATGAGCATTGAAAATTATCTATAAATTGTTAATTTAGTGGGATGTCACACCAGATTTTCATTTTATAAATTGCACTTTTGGGCTGGCCAATGTGAGTGTGGGTGTCTTTTGTTTCCCTGTCATCCTCATTCTCGTAAAAAAGAAGCTTGGTCTTGGTCTTCCTTCTGGTGGTCTGAGGCTGCAGACCTCAAGTCTTCAGAATCTGAGACAGTGAGGGCAGGAGAGGGCTGTTGGGATGAGCTTGCACACCCACCACTCACCCCTGCCTGGGTGACTGAGGAGAGGATCAGGGCAGAGCAAGGAGTCCCGGAGGAGCTGACCTCCTTCTGAGCTGCCTCCGCTTGGCTCAGAGTGAGGGTTGGCTGTGCCCTCTTCACTGTGGGTCACTACCTCTGTCTGGAGTAGAAGACCGTTGGGAAAGAAGCTTTCTGGGGTGAGTGAGTGCCTAGTGACTGAGAGCTGTACATTCTCCACAGCAGGAGTCCAGGGAACCAGGCTGTTTTCTGAAGTGACAGCTTTCTTCCACTGGCTAGAGCACCTCCACCATCAGGTATGAGGTGGCACTGGGTAGGTCCCTGTAGGCAGGTAAGGATCTCTGTATCCAGAGAATTGGAATTCTTTAGACTCTTTCAGAGCTTCTGTCTCAGCCTGGCACTGTGCTAGGGACTGGCATAAGGAACCTGCCCTGAATAGCACCCACCCAGGCAGGTCATCACTTGCTTTTATGGAGCCCTTTGTGCCCTGCTCCATGACTGAGGCTTACTGAATCTTCGCTGGAATACTGAGTTAGAGATATGATCAGCCCCCAACTCAACAGATGAAGTTCTGTGAGTGGCTGATTGTTTGAAAAAGTGGCCATCACAATCCTCTCTCCGTGTCCCAAGTCCTTTGCAATGTGATTATGAAATTCCTCCAGTTAGGAGGTAAAGGCTGCTCCCCTCCCCTGGAACCTGGGCTGGCCTGGGGCCCACAGTGATACCACATTGCAGCAGAGGCAATGTCGTACCAGGCCTGAGGTGCTGGTTCCATTGGGCTGCTGTAACAAAAGGCCACAACGAATGATTGAGATTTGTTTTTCCATAGTTCTGGAGACTGAAGGCCAAGACTGTGGTGCTGCCAGAGTTGGCTTCGCTTTTGGGCTGCCATGTGACTATTTTCTCCCTGTGTCCTCACATGGTCCCTCTGGCTTTATGTGCCCTTGACATCTCTGGGGTCCTAACATCTTCTGATAAGGACAGCAGCCTTATTGGCTTAGGGACACCCTACTGCCCTCACTTAACTCTATCATCTCTTTCAAGGAGCTCTTTCCCAGAACAGTTATGATGCGAGAGCCTGGGAGTTGGACCTTCAGCGTGGGAACTTGGGGGTGAGAGTGTGTATCATGGGTTATGTCTAAAATGCTTTCTCCAAGTCTCAGATACTCAAAGACAGGGACTTTTGGAAGGATTGGATCTGGGGGTGCTACACTCATTGGTGGATTCATCCATTGGTGAATTAATAACTCACTGTGCTGAGGTATGGCCTGGTCACAAGAGGGGGTCATTGGGGTGTGAACTGCAAGGGTGCATTCTTGTCCCTGGCTCCCGCCTTCTGTTGCTGCTTCCTGGTCGCCGTGGCTTGAGCAACTTTCCTCCGCCAGCCCCTTCCATCATGCTGCTTCTATCCTGGAGCCATGCAACTTGACTGAACCAACGGTAACCATAAGCCAAACATCTCCCACTTGAAATTGTGGGCGCCAGGTATTGTATCTTTTTCTCTAGTGACAAGAAAGTGATTAACATGGGGAAGGGCAATCCAGCTCGTAGCAGCAGTTATGTTGGTTTAGGGCCCACTGGAACGACCTCATCTTAACTTGGTCAACTCAGTAAAGATTGTATTTCTAAATAAAGTTTTATCTTGAGATATCAAAGTTAGGACTTCAACATACCCTTTCTTGGGGACACAGTTCACCCCACCACAGGGACCGTGTGCACTGGCACTTATTCTCCAGGAACCCCAATATTGTCAATAAGCTTGAGCTAGCCCCTGCAAAGAGAGTGATACATGGCCCTGTGACCGTGGCTCCCTAGCCTGACAGCCAAGCCCCCAAAGCAGAGCCACCAGCTAACCTATAGCTGGCTGCAGCAGTATGAGGAAGTCCTGCCAGAGTCAAATAAATGACCCAGATGAGTCCAGCCTAAATTTGGGACCCAACAGAATTATGAGATGAACACAGGATTAGAAGTGCCTTGTTATGTAGAAGAAACAAAGGATAAACTTGATTCCAGGGGTCAAGGTAGTTCCATGGGTCCCTTGGCCTCCTAAATCTAGGGGGTTCTTGGGGGCGTATCCTTCCCCTAGAGGTACAGAAACAGATGGCCAGTTTCAACATGGCCCATTTCAAGACTTTGCTTGCTTCGTGCTTGCCAAATCCCAATGGGCACCCAAGCTCCCCTAGTCAGCCCCACCATCAGCAGGACAAGAATGTGTATTGCACCCCTTGCCAGAGAAGGACACCTGGGCAGGGTGTTTATGGAGCTATGCAACTCCAAGTGCACACACGCCATCCTGAGTTGGAGAACAGCAATGAGGACAGGGCTGATGGAGTAACAGGGGTCGCCTAAGCCAAGGCCTAGACAAGCGTCGTCTCATTAAGATGTGATCACCTGGCATGGTTGGTATTATTCTATTTAATTGATGAGCAAATAGGTAAGGATAGATCTGTGACTTGTCCAAGCACACAGCAGGGGAAGGGTGCTCCCTGTGACATCACAGCAGGGTGGCTGTAGAGCCAGCTCCAGCCTCCTCTTACCCATGCTACCTGTTCTAAGCACCCCGCTGCCTGGGGATCCAGACTGCAGCACTGGGTGATGCCACTCTTTTGACCTAAAGGCCCTTGATCTAAGTGTCCCTGCTGAGAAAAGCTGTTCAGAGAAGTGCTGCTCCCAGCTGCTTTGGTAGAGTGCTTGGAGCTGGTGATTTTGACCCACCCCCGGGTGTGTGTGTGGGAAACCCCTTCTCTCCTTCCTCCCTCCCCCCCCGCCCTGCAGCCAGGGTGAGCTTTCTAAAGTATCAGAGTCAGCCATCTGTCTCTCCTGCCTCCACAAGCACCTAGAGCAGTGGTGGCGAGTCTATGGCACACGTGGCGCAATGAGCTTTTTGTATCATTGAAATCTCTAAGAGGCTCGCCATCGCTGCTTTGGATGATACCGTCCTGCAGTTTAAAACCCCGAGCGTGCAAAGCTTTAGGACTAAAGCCACCCTCTGCCACACTCTGGTGTTGGACGGGCTCCCCACCCTGCCCCTGCAGATACACACAGATAACCACACTCCTTTTTTTTTTTTTTATTTTCTACAGAATTACTTTATGGATATACAAGCAAAAATGAATACAGTTTCTTTCACCTCCCCATCTTTTCTAAACACCTAACCTAGCACCTTTTACATGATCTTCCAAGCTCGTCTCCCCCACTTAATGCACTTTGGCAATTTTTCCATCTTGGAACAAGGAAAACTCTCTTGTTTGTCCTTGACAGCTGCAGAGTACCTCACTGTCTGAGTGGGCTGCCACCTCCTATGTGGGTCCCTGTGCTGAGGGACATTTGGGGTCTGCAGTTCTTTGCTATACCACAAGTCTTTGGTGAGTGACTTCTGCACTTGGCCAGAGTAAATTTATCTGCGGGATTAGTTCTCAGAAGCAGGATTGCTGAGTCAAACAGGCCATGTGGTTATAATCCAGATAGTTACTCCCAATTCCTTTCCATGGCTGGACCAGCTTATAGTCCCACAGATAATGCACAGGAGAACCTGTTTCCCTGCACCTCACCAGCAAACCTCGCTTCTTGCCAACTAAATAGGTAGGAAGTATCCTTCTGCCTTTAAAAATCCTTTTATTGAATCTCCAAACTCCTCAGGGTAAATCTCCACATCCCTGGGCTTGAGATGAGCATGGCCCTGTCCTTTCTCAAGGCTCATAGCTGCCACAGAGGAGGACAGGGACACAGCTCAGATCTTTGGCTGCAGCCTTAGCAGTAGCATGGGGCACTTTCCTGCAGGCATGATGAGGATTCCCAAGGATGACAGACAGCGCCTGGTGAGACAGGCACTCAGAACAACTGACTCTCACGGACATCTCCTGGACTCTGAGGGAGATGTCCACTCCCTTGGCTTCCCGAGTGCCCTTGGCCCCCCCTCCACGCAGGGACGTGCCACCTCAGCAGGCAGGATGCCTGCACATCCTCGCAGACCCCCAGCTGGCTGCTATGCCCGAGTGAGCAAAGAGCATCTCATTAAGTGTGGCAAAGCTCATTAAAACTGCAGCTGCACACCAGCAGCCATCGAAGGTCAAGGTTCTCTGCACGGGAGTTGCTGCCTCTGGGACCCTGTGGCATCAGCAGTCACTAACCAGATGATGGGTGACCTACGTGTAGGTGAGGAGGCAGCCAGCTGTGTGGTCAGAGTTCCCTGGAGTGCTTAAATCGTCACCCAGGGTGTCAGGATGGCCGAGTGGTCTAAGGCGCCAGACTCAAGGTATGAACCAAATCGTCACTCAACTCCTACTCCCAGGCTTGTTCCACTCTCCTCTGGGAGGCAGGCTGGAAGCGGGACGGATTAGTCACCATTCAGGGTCACCAGAGACAAGGACAAACCTATTTGGGTGTGGAGATGCAGAAGGGAAGTTCAAAAATTGTCCCCTGTCTGGGGCCCAAGTGTAACATGGAACCCAACCTTAGGGGTCCTGAGGACCAGAGCAGCCGCACAGGTGCCAGGAAGCCCTTGCCACCTCAGAGGAGGTGGCAATAGCGGACAGAGTGGCCTCCTCTACACTCAACTACCCACTCACACCCCAGGTCACCGAAAAGGTAGAAGCCAAGGGGAAGGAGGAGGAGCTGGCCCTTAAAAGTAAATGGGCCAAGAGAGGGCTCTTTATGGAGCGGCTTCATGCAGGCTGCATGCAAATGATATGCAAACAGACCCACCTCCACATCACAGCTGTGTCACTGCAAGGGTCTCAGAACAAGGACTTGAGATGACAGCCCTTGCTTCAAGTAGTTGTCCTGACCACTTGTAGGTCCCTCCTCCCTCCCCTGGGCTCCTCCCATCAGCCTCATGCTCTATAGGGAGCAATGGGCATTTGGGTGAGGCCAGACCTCACCGATGTGGCCCCTATACAAGGGCCACGTGGCCCCAGGTCTATGCTGCGAGTGTGCCCCCAGCCAGGACCCTTCCCCTCTGCCATGGCACTCTGGGCAAAGAAGGAAAATACAACTGTGCAGTGTTTTACAAACACAAGAGGTTTCCTTTTGGATTTTGAAGAATAGGCTTCTGGATCTTACCACCAGCCTTGGACCTCCCTGTAACCACCATCTGCCTTTGTGACAACTACAGTGAGAAGCTGTATGCATTGGGGACCAAGCATCGCTCACCAGTCCCTAACTGCATGATCCAGGCCAGTCAGTGTCTCAGACCCCACGTGTGGAATGGGTATGAGAGCAACTATCCCTCCAAGTGAGCCCATGAGCTGCTCTGAGCTGAGCCGGCCACGTGATGTCGCGTGCCCCCCCACCCCAAGGAAATGCTGAAGTCGATCCTGGCACTGCTGGACCAGGGCAAGTTTAGATACAGAGGCTTTGTTGTCAATCAAGTTAAAGTGAAGGCATCAGGGTAGGCCCCACTCAGGGTGATGGATGTCCCTCTTACAACAAAGGGGGGAGCTATGAACAGAAACACAGAAAAGGTGGACATGTGGATGAAAGCAGAGCCTGGAGTGATGGATCCACAAGCTGATAATGATGCCGGCACAAGCTGGAGAGGCCCAGGACATCCAGAAGGAGCCAGCCCTGCCAGCCCCTTAATTTTGGACATGCAGCCTCCAGAACTAGGAGAGGGACTCGCTTCCACCATGCAAGCCAACAGCTGGTGCTTTGTTCTGGTGGCCACAGAGCCAAATGTCAGCCCCAAGAAGAGCACCCTGCGCAGTGCTGGGCACCAGCTGGTACCACTAATGGCTTGATTTCCCCACCATGGCGGGTGGTCTAGGGGTCTGAGATTCCTTCAATAAGCACCAACCACTGCTCCCCACTAGGTGGGCGTGGGTGGAAACCATGGTGCACATCTGTCCTTGGTACCATCCTAGGTTTCTTTCTTACCCTCAGGGATTCGGCCCAGCTTGGGGTGTCCAACCCCACTGTGTACCCCCAAAACAGAGCCAGGCATTCAGAAAGCTCAGAAACAGCCCACCAGAGGCGCCAGGTGGGCCCGTGAAGACAGAAACAGCTCAGGCGCACCTCGTATGGCAGAGGTCCCCAGGGCACCTGTGACCTTGTCCTCAGGAGGGCAGGACACACTCCCCCTCCACACCCATCCAAGGCCAGGGCCAGCTCTGTACCAGGCTCTGGCTGGGCGGCAGCAAGCACTCAGCTCTTTCAATTGAAGAATGGGAGGGAGCCAACGATGCTTCAAATGCTTGTGTTAATAGCAGGAGTCTGCAGTTTCATTTCACTTTAATAGAAACCATCTGCCGTGAGCAGGCGGCAGGCACGGCCAACTCTCCCCACAAAGGCTGCCCCCCAAAAGTCCGCCCTCAGAGCTGCATCGGGGGAGTGGGGCTTGGGCGTGTGGGGAAGGTCATGCTGAATCCTGCACCCCAGGAGGGCCTCAGAGGCGGCCCCAGGCTGGGGCTAGGACTGGGACATGCACAACCCCAGGGCAGTCCCTCTGTCCTCCCTGGGCTGCAACGAAAGGCCTGGAGAGGATGCAGGTGTCACCCAGCACTGGCCCAGGATGCAGGGAGGGGACGAGGAGCAGGGGGTGAGGTCTCCACTCATGAACACACTGTGCTCTTCCTGAAGAGGCACTGGAGAGGCCTGGGCTTGGTGGCACTGCTGGTTCTATGCTGACCCAGCCCTAGGACAGTCACTGTGCCTCCTGGTGCCTCAGTTTCCACATATGTAGAACGGAACACCTGAAACCCCTACTCCAAAAGGTTGTGAGCACTGAATATATGCAGGGTGACTCCAAGGTATCACCTGTTTCCTGGCACTGTGGACAGGGCCCAGTGAGGCGGCTGTGGCCCAGCGGGCATGGTGACAGCTGATGTCAGGACCAGCTCAGCTTTGGCTGTGAAGACCACGTTGTGGGCCATGTGGTGTGGGCTCCAGTGTGGCCAGGCTGGGAACAAGTGGAGCTGGTGGAGCTGGGCTGGGAAGCAAGGACCTCTTGGGTGGGCTAGTCGCTGCCCTCCGGGGCAAGGTGCACGAGTCAGGACCCAGCAGGGTTATACGGCCGCCCCGCTGGGCAGGGGGATCTTATAGCCACTGCGCAGGAGGATGAGGCAGGCACCCAGCCCCAGGGCCCCTGCCAGCAGCACGGCACCCAGGGCCTTGAGGAAGGAAGTCCTGGTCCGGGTGAAGGAGCCGGGAGCCATGACGCCCAGCAGGGCAGTGCTGACGGTGAGCGTGTAGAGGATGGACACGCCCGTGTTGAGTGCCACGATCTTGCCGAACTTCGCAAATGGGGCGATGACGCAGAAGAAGAGCGGCACGGTGGCGATGACCGTGGTGAGGGCGCTGGACACGATAGCCACGCCCACATGCCGCACGGCCTCCAGCGTCCGCCACTGGCGCTGCGCCCAGGGGTCCTGGGGCAGCAGAGAATGAGAGCTGAGTCCCAGCCCACGGGGACTCTCTAGCCCAGCATGCAGCCCTGCCCCCAGATCCCCCCACCCCCCGAATCCCTGTCCTGTAAGCGGATGACAGGAGGCTTGCTTCACAGGGTATAATGAATGCTGCCCTTTGTCGGGGGTAGGGAGGTTGGGGGTCTGCAGAACTGAGGTCTTAATTGGAGCCTTTGTTTTTTGTCGTGCTACTGGGGACCCCAGGTTTCCTGCATGCTCAGCAAGCATTCTGCCACTGAGCTACACCCTCAGCCCTTGTTATATATTGAAAATGTCTCACTAAGTTGGCCAGGGTTGTCTTGAATTTGTGATCCTCTTGCCTCAGCCTCCTGGTAGCTGGTATTTTAGGCATGTGAGACCACCCTTGGCTCAATTTTGTTCTTTTGGCCAAAAGCCACTAAATGTATAACTGACTTACTGTTTTACATGTTTATGAATGTCTTGATATCAATTCAATTCCAAACTAGGCAAAAAGCAAACACACAAATGAAGTCACCAGGCCTGGTTTGGGCTGAGTTCACGAGCCAAACAGAGCCTGCCTTGGGCCCCGTGGCGCCCTCTGCCGTGCGGCATTCTGTGTGTCCTGGGGCCATGCCGGCCAGCACTGGGAGCCCTCAGTCCTAGAACATGGCCTGTGCTGGGGAAGCAGGAGGCGCTCACCTCAGCCTGGTGGGGGGGCAGGTTCTCTCCCGCCAGCAGGTAGCCCTCTACCAGGTGCACGCAGTAATCCACGGAGGAGCCGACCAGGATGGACAGGGAGATGGCTTCCACGGCACCCATCTCCCAGCCGCTCCAGTACATGATGGTCACCACCAGGCAGACGATGCCTGCAGGGGTGGTGGGGTGGCGGCTGGGACCAGGCCTCCCACGTGGCCCTGGAGGGCCCGTGAAGAGTGGGCTCGCCTCCAGCTAAGCTTCCACCTTGGGTAACAGGAAGGACAAAAGCCCAGGCTGGTGGGAGGGAGACAACTACAGAACTGAGCTGAACGCTACTCTACAGGGACACCCGGCTCCTCCTGAGGTACACATCCAGAAGCCACGGGCACTGAAGGTGGGACTTCTTGCCTGGGTGGTGGCGGTGGTAGTGAGGGTGTCTTGCTGACTGAAAGCCCCCAGGGAGACCCTGCCTATTCCTGCTCCCCCCCAGCCCAGCCCATCACCCCCTCACCCACCTACCCAGGATGCTTAGGAGCACGGGCAACAGGAGCAGAATGTGGGTGGTGAAAATGGCCACCGCAGCCACACAGATGAGCAGGGAGAGGACCAGGCCGTACAGGGCACTCTGCACTCCTGTGAGGGGAAAGGTCGTAGGGGTTCACAGATGGGTGCTCCCTACCAGCTGTGCTGCTCTAGGCCATGTAATGCTTCTCCAGGGACAAGACCAGCCCCCTCCCGCCAGAAGTCCCAGAGTTAACACAGGGCCTGGCACCTTAAAAGGGCTTGCAACAACTGCTGCCTTGTAGGTGGCCAAATTCAAGACCAGAGAGCATAGCCAGAAGCCTCTAAGCAGGAAGCCTCTGATCAGTGGTCGGCTACTGTGTGACGTTGCCCCAGGGCTCTTGGCCAGGACTAGGGACAACAGCATGGCTCCAGGAGGCGCCATTCCTGCTCCACGCCCACCCTCCCTGTGCTCACCTATGATCTCCATGAAGATTTGCTTCCAGTGCTCACAGGTTTGGAAGCCGCGGTGCAGGGCTGAGCCCTCTGGGAGAGTCTGAAGCTGTTGCCGGAGGAAGCTCTCCCAGCGTAGGTAGTCTGAGTAGGTCTGGAAAGAGGACTTGCCCTTGTATGTGGTCTGCGGGGACAGGGCTGATGAGACAGGGGGCTGTGGCCTGCCTGCCCTGCCTGCGCTGGGGTCCCTATGGAGCCTGTGGGTTATGGGGGGGAGTGACGATCCAGCCCCACAGAGCTGCGTCGGCCTCTGGACACAGCACCTGGGCCTCACAGTGGTGGCATACTCTTGGCTTTTCCCAATAGAGCCACTTCAGCTCCCAGAAGCCCTTGTGCTCCCTACCTACAACAGCATAGGGATCTGGCCTGGCTAAATATGGAGTCTGTGACCATCTCCAGGGTCAGCTTGGAGGTGATGCCCTGTCCTGGACTCCTGAGCACAGGAACCTCCTCCTTCAAACTGAAGAGGGAAGGAGTCCTGCCTGAGCCACCCAAGGGTGAGCCCTGGGGACTTGACACTGATGGATAGGACAAGTCTGGGCGGCTCCACTTAGGTGAGACAGCTAGAGTAAATACAGAGGGTGTGGAATGGGGTGCTGGGGCTGGGAGGAGGGACTGGGGAGCTGGTGTTCAACGGGACAGTTTTAGCTGGGGAAGATGACAAGCTCTGCAGATGGATGGCAGTGACAGTCACACAAGAGTTCTTTATACCACTGAACTGTGTACCAAGAACTAGTTTAGTCAGTAGGTTTGATACTATGTTTTACTGCAGTAAATGAACAAACACCTATACTGAATGGCCTGTCTGGGGCTCTGTCCTGGCCTCTGCATTAGCTTGGGGGCTCAAAAGAGGTGCAAGCATCTTGGGGTGCTTCTGCCCAGGCCCTGGAGGTTCTGCTGCCTATGAAGGGAGTGACACAGATGCCAGGAAGGGAGAAGGGCTGAGGGCTGGAGAAGAGGCATTGCCTGCCACTTGTCACCTGGTCTCTATTTTTCTTACCCCTAGAGCTTTCCCTGCTATTTCCTGTGGCTGTGGGGAGGGGGCTTCAGGCCCATTCTGCACATGAGGATATGTTCAAAGTCACTGTGCACTGTCCCCTCCAGCTCAGGGGAGGACTGGCCAAGGGCCTCTGCATGGAGATAGCAGAGACAGCCTTGTCAAGCCTCAGAGAGCAAAGCAGGGCCCAGGTTGGAAACGTGCATGTGTGTGTACCTGTGTGTGTGCATGAGTGTGTGTGTCCAAATGTACATGTTAGTGTGTGCAGACATCTTCATGGGCAAAGCCCCAAGTGTCCAGAGGTGACAAGTGAGGTAGGGAGACATGTAGGTAGTTGTTAAATCCTCCATGGTCACCTGGTGAGGCCCATCACATCTGTGGCCTTGACCTTGAACTCACAGTGGCATAGGGCACCATCCCAGGCTCCTATCAGCCTACAGCTTGGTGGCTCCACAATGACATGAACCTGGTCAGCAGCGAGGAAGGGTGGAACTCTGCAGCCGAGGACGGGTCTGTCACTTGATGCTGATACCCGCTAACCCTGTGACCTCAGGCAAAGTCCTCAGTACCCCTCTTGGGTCTGATATGACACTGGCTGAAGACAAGCACTGGATGTGGTACCCAGGGTGCACTCTGGCTCACCGACTCGAAGGCCATGGAGATCCACTGCACACGGCCCTCCTTGACGCCCACTGCCCCATGGGACAGCTGCCCCGGAAGCAGGTTGGGCTCAGGCAGCTCCTTGCACTCCGGATGCAGCATTCGCAGGAAGGTGGAGATGCTGTAGCCTTCAGGGATGGGGATGGGGTGCTGGTGAGAAGGGGGGGTGGGTGGCCCAGCCCACCCACCACAACTGCCACCCAGGTGTCCAAAGAACCTGTAACTATTGGCAAACCTGTCACACACATCTGCCAGTGGGTGGACAGTGGCATGCGGGGCCCTCTCAGGGACAGCCTGGATGCAACTTATGAACCTTCCTGCGGCAGCCCTCACCATGCATGGCCATGAGGCCTGGCTCTGCACTCCCAGATCCCACCCACACACCTGAGGGCAGGCACTGGGCCCCGCCTGGTTTCACCAGCTCCGAGTTGCCCGCGATGGCCTTGCAGAGGCGACACAGGTGCCCGATTTCTTTGAAGAGGTCAAAGCTGCTATCATAGATGACACTGCCCTTTCCAAAGGAGACACAGCCGGCCCGGGCCCCTCAGTGAGATGGGGACTGAGTCCTGGGCTCCACCTCTACCACCCTCCCTGGTGTCAGGTAGCTCTCTGCTACCACCATCAATATCATGCAGCAACCCTCAGCATGTCCCTGTCAATCTGGCTTGGTCTTGGCTTAGCCTACGCTTCCCAGAGCATCTGCACCCAGCTAAGCACTGCAGCACGAGTGGAGGGAAGGGGACATTGTGAGACAGGGAGGGGCGAGGCTGCCACTCTAGGTGTAGGACAAGACAGGGACTTTCTATGTACCACTCATCTCTGCCCCAGACCCTCAGGGGTCCTAAGCATCAGTCACCCTAACTCCTGGATGATTCTAAGTCTGCTCTGTTCAGTGGTCCAGGGGGTGAGGTTCCCAGCATCTTGTCTGTGCTAGAGGGGCCAAGGAGCTGCGTACCGGGTCTCCAATGACGTGGTTGTCCACCTGTCGGGTTCGGTTGATGCCAACAATGCCAAAGACCACAAAGACCATGGCCCCGGTATCTACCAGTGGTCGCACCGCAGGTTTTCCACAGCCTGTGTTCATGCAGGGGTTGAAGCCGAATGTGGCGGAGAGGCGGGCCCTGGGCACTGCAGCAGGAGCCAGGGCTGTAAGGTGGGGAGGCCTGGGTCCCTGGGTCCTTAGCCCCACAGGAGTAGCCCAGGTAGGTACCTTTCTCATTGGGCACGTAGAAGGAGCCTTTGGTAGGCCCGTCGGGGCTGGAGCTGAGCAGGCAGCCGGGGGGCGCTGTGCACACGCGCCCGTGGAAGGGGGGCTTGTGGGACTGGGCAAAGTACAGCTTCCTGTGGAGGCAAGGGAGGCCCGGGCTGAGGCTGCAGGCGGGGATGGGGGTCTTCAGACCCGTCTCATCCCACCCCTGCCCAGGGAACAGGGACACAGTGTGCTCAGATTTTTCTTCCAGCGGGCACAAGGGCTTCCAGCCCCACCTCAATTAGGAGCTGTCTGAGACGGCTCCTTTGCAAGCAGCCCGCTGACCATCAGACCTGATGGAGTTGACAGCTCTTCCTGGAATGCTTCATGCTCACCCTGGCGCCTGTGTGTGTGCAGAGCCAGCTGCACCCCGGAAGGGATGCAGTTCAAGCGGGTTCAGCCACGGTGACCGCAAGCTGCACCCTCTGCCTCACATTTTAGCCTTGTGTGGGACCCTGAGGGCCTGAGGCCAGGCCCATCAGAAATCCTGGTCCCCACGTGTCACGGTGCAGAATGGAGGTGCTGTGTGCTCGCTCATGCTACTGGTCACTTGTTAGCCACCTGTCTCCTGTGGGTGGCCCAAGGGCAGCGGCTGCATCTGTGTGGCTCATCCCTGTCCCCCAGCCCCACAGAACCAGTGAAAAAGACGTGGTCTGAGAACACAGGGGCATGTTAGGGCCCGGGGAATGCAATGGAGGACGGGCTGCCCTGGGGCCTTGGAGGCCCAAAGGCAGAGAATGAAGCCTCTGGTCCTTTGGCCACTGGGCACCGACAGCAGGCCAGGCCCCTGGCAGGGACTCACTACATAGCAGGTAGCTACGACAGACATAGTTCTTCACTCTGTTATAGCCTGGAAGAGGGCAGGGAGTTGTCACTTTCCTCAGTGTGGAAAAAATACACAGTGTAGGTCCACCCTAGGAGGAAGTGTTGCAAGAACTTGCTTCCACATTGGACAAAGATTTACTGAGCACCTGTTGTATGCCAGCCACTGCTTGGCCCTGGGGACATATATGGGGCAAACGCACCAATGTGCCCTGTAGGTTGGGGACTGCTCCCAGGGAAAGACAGGTCATAGTAGGGACATGGCCAGAAAGAGCAGCAGGTGATGCATGGAAAGAGTGGGCAGGTGACTCTGGATGAGGGACTTCTACTCAGGGTAGCCTCTCCAAGGGCCTGAGGTCTGGGTGACACCCGAATCTCTAGAGGTCAGGCACATAGGAGCTGGAAGAGCATTTTGGGCGCAGGGGATGCAAGTGCAAAGGCCCTGGGGTGGGGGCCTGACTGCAGAGCAGTGACACAGCCACTGTGACCCTGGTAGAGCGGCCGGGGACAGCAGTGGAGTGGGTGGGTGGGTTACAGGCCTGTCCTCTTCGCCCATGTCCCCAGCCCCAGGCCTGGGCATAGAGACATCTGGACAGGTATGTGGGAATAGATAGCAGCTTCCTGAAAGTGCTTGGTGACATCTTTCATGTGAAGCAGAGAGAGAGAGAGAGAGACAGATACAGAGACACAGAGACACAGAGGGACAGAGCGGGCTCATCTGCGAGGCTGTTACCGGGTGTGCTGTTGCTCCTTGGCGGCCACGTAAAAGCTGAAGTCAAACTTCCAGCCCCGCTTGGCGTCACAGGCCAAGGTCGTCACCACCCACTTGCGGGAGGGGCTCGCGGCCTGGAGCAGCCCTACTGTAGACATACAAGCGGTCAGCTTCTTGGTGAAGTCACCAAAAGGCGCTCTATACACCTAAGCAGTGGATCGACAGAGACAAGACACGTGACTCGGGGAGGCTGCCCTGGCCCAGCCCGGCCTCAGGGTCGGTCCCCTCCCTCCTCGCTGTGCCCCCTGCCCCTGGCCCAGCGTGAGGGCAGTGCTCTGGGCAGAGGCCCAGGAGGCCTGGGTTTGAGTCTGAAAACTGGGAAAATCCTTTTCCTCCCTATGAGCCTCGTTTCTTCCTTCACCAAATGTTCGCTGGGTATCAACTCTGTGCCAGGCAAGGTGCCAGGTTCGAAGGGCTCAGTGATGAGTGGGATGGGCAGGTTCCACTCCTCATGGAGCTGGGATGTAGGATGGGCAGAGACCCGACCTGATTTGGGCCAGGGCTGGCTTTAGACAAAGTGACCGGATGATCAGAAGGTGAATGGCAGGAAAAGAAGGGCCCCGAGGAGGGTGGCCAGGCAGTAGGAGAGGGGACATCTGTGCCCCAGCCTGGTAAGGACTCAAGAGACAGCTGCCCACGGAGCTGTGGGAGACTCGGGCAGAGGTCCGCACAGAGAAGGCCAGCTGGGAGCAGCAAGGGAAACAGAGACCTTGGACCATGGGGGCGCAATGTGTGGTTGTCACCTGGGGCGTGGCATGTTCAAGGAATGCAGGATCAATCCCTGCGAAGGGAAAAAGGAGTCTGGACCGGGCCAGGGAGGCTCCTTAGGGTACCACAGCTGCTGCTGAGAACACGAGGATGTGCTATCGGACACCACTCACAGCCGTTGGCTATGTCCCCGTGTGCACCACGCAGGCCTTGCCTCATACCTCCAACGAGGCCAACTGGTGCTGTTTATATCCCCATTTCAGAGAAGTGGAAACTGAGGCTCAGAGAGATGAGGTAATCTGCCCAAAGACACAGAGGTTATACAAAGCAGAGTCAGGACTCGAACCCAGACCCGGCTGATCTGGAACCCCTGGCTGCTACCACTCTGCAGGCGGCTGTCACAGGCCTGGATGACAGGGGGCAGGGGGCATCCTCATCTGCTTGTAGCAGCCCCATCTTTAAGGACGGGGGTCCCCAGTCCCCAGCCACAGGAGGGTATGGGTTACAGCAGGTGAGCGCCGGCAACAGTCCTGTCCTGTGGCTTGCTTGGGCCCCTGAATTCTGTCTCCTTGCAGATCAATGGGAATTGGATTCTCATCAGAGTGCAGACCCTACTGTAAACAGCATGTGCGAGGGGTGTAGGTCATGCCTCCCTTATAAGAATCTAATGTAACAATAATAGAAACAAAGTGTGCACTGAACATAGTGCACTTGAACCTTCTGGCAATCACACCCTCCCTGGTCCACGGAAAAACTGCCTTCTGCCAAACCAGTTCCTAGTGCCAAAAAGGTTGGGGCTGCTGCATAAGGACCCACTTCCCCCTCGCAGTGTGGCCCTCGCCCACCCGTGTGCCCCCAGGTCCCTCCTCAGCGGCAGTGTCCACTCACTGCACGACAGCCCAAGCTCACCTGGAAGGAAGGCACCTCTCCATCCCCAGGGGACACGGCCTGCCACGGGGCGGGCATGCTGGCATTGAGGGACAGCCTGTAGACAGCAGGGTGGCCTTTACTCTTCACCTTGGAGATGTATACAGTACCTACTGAATCTAGGGACAAACGAAGAGTGGACAGTCACCTGTACAGCCTGTGGGCCGGGAGTAGCCACGCTTTAGCTCTGTGGACCGATGGGGGGGCCTGGGCTAGGACTGGTCTCCAAGTACCAGCTCTGTCCCTCTGTACTGGACCATGTCAGCGATGACAGAGGTGGTGGTGGCATGGATAATGGGAATGGCAGTGATGGGGAGAGAGGAGGTGGCCCTGATGGGCATGGGTGGTGATGGGGACCATGGTGTGAACAGTGGGGGGGTGTTGGTAATGGCCACAGAAGGGTTCTCAGAGATGGCGACAATACCAGAGGGTGACAGAAACACATCATAACTCCCCACAGGTGATCTGTCCCATAGCACCTCCCTGCCACCTCCCCTTGTCCCGAGGGTGACCCAAGCAGGGCTCAGCCAGCCTCCAGGGCTTAGGGCACCCCTCAGGATGCTCAGGTTGGGGAAGCTTCTAGAATGAGAGCCCCAAATCCTCCACATGTCCAGCCCCCCGTGTTCCCGGAACACAGGTAGGAGAATCAAGATGGAGACTCAAGATGGATTTCACATCCTCCCCCGACCCCAGCACTCACCCTGCAGGGTGGCTTCAGGCCGGCTGGCCCAGGGAGTCCCAGAGCCTCGCTTTTTCTTCTCCAGTGATGTCCGGATGTTGCTCTGCAGATTGTGAGGTTTCTCCTGGAACAGACCTGTCCCCACCGCATCAGGAACAACAGGTTTCCCTGGCCAGGCTCAGGGCCAATGCTAGAGGCCAGACTGGTGGGATGGGTGTCAGGGGACTGAAAGGGTCTCTGCCTAACTGGCCAAGATGTAGAAGAGTGGATTTTGTCCTCTTGGGCAGGCCCAACCTGTGGGAGACCTGGAGGTGTGCACCCCACCTGTCTCCTCTGTGTCTCCCCCTTCCTGTCAGGCAGAATGAGGCCACACCTCCGCCAATGGTGTGGAGAGCCAACAAGGAAGTCATCTCTCTGGCACTTGGCCATGAGTCAGGCACAGGGAAAAGAGCCCGGCCCCAGGCCCCAGCTGTTGAAGCCGGTGTCAGCGCAGAGGTGATGGAGGATGGCTGCTCTGGGGCGGGGCACCGACTGGCTTTTGTGTGTCTTAAACAAGACCACACATGTTAGAACGTCGGCCTGGGAGCAATCTGGGAGAGCATCATTGTCAACCCCTGGAAGCAGCAGGCAAGGGCGTTGAGGGACCCGAGCAGAGCTGAGGCTACCCTGTCGAAGCTGAAGCCCTTCTGGCGCCACACAGAGAGGCCAGGCTCCTCCAGGTGCTATCTGGGAGCTCTGAGGCCACTTGGGCTCAGGCCCCTGCAGCCTGGGAGCCGGACCCCAGCGGCCTGGGGGAGCAGAGAAGACAGCAGTTTTGTGCCCAGGCAGGGAGCCCAGGGCCTGGCTGCCTTCAGTTCGGAGGAACTCTGGACACCTCTCGGAGCTGCACTAGTTTGCTACACAATGGGCTAAGGCCCTTACCCAAGCAAGGAAGGCAGCTGACGTAGCCAGGCTTAGCTCTGGCTGTGCCCACTCAGACGTGGCCTTACTCTTCCTCAGCACAGGCTCTGCCCTCTGCCCAGGCCCTCCCTATGCCCCCTGCTCTGGCCAACTCTTCTCTCTTCCTCTCCCAGCCTTGAACTTCCTGTTTTTCCAGTCTTGGTGCAGATGCCGCCTCTGCTAGGAAGCTCTTTGTGATATCGTGCCCCGAGGCACCCTGTCTTCCTCCAGTGTCCACACCTACTATTACCCTGGCCTGTTCCTCGCGCTGGAAGCTGGTCTCTTCTGCCCCTATGTTTCCCCAGAGCCAGTGTGGAGCAGGAGCCCCGTGAGTATTTGTTTAATGGAATGTGGGGACACAGTGGCCTGAGGTCACACCGTGATGGGGAGCCCTGCCTGCTGGACCCTCACCTGAACAAGTGATGCAGGAGATGCCCTCGGCGCTCAGGTTGTACTTGAGGTCCAGCAGCACTTGGATGTTAGTATCAGGCCGGAAGAGCAGTGGTGCCCGACTGGCAGGGCGGAGCCGGCTGGCGAACACCAGGGACAGGATGAGGGTGGACACAAAGAGCCCTATGGGGAAGGACGCTGTGCTGGGGACCAGGGAGGACCCATATGGTCCAGCCTGCCCTGTCCAAGGTCAGGGATGCCAAGGGAGTGGGCAAAGGCCAAGTGCGTGGCTGGTAGGCAGTACTTACTAGGGATAAGTGGCTGTTACTCTAGAGTCACTTGGGTCTGACTATAAGCTATAGCTTGGGTCCTAAGTGACCCTTGTAAGCACATGTTAGCAGGCTTGGCCCTGGGTGCAGGTGCTATTGGGGTGGGGTGGCATTGGAGGACTGGGTCCTTGGGGGCTGTGTTTTGTCCCCAGTGGCCTCCTCCCTACTTCCTGGACTAGGGCCAGTCAGTGTCTTGAGCACACAACAGCACATGAAGACCCAACTCCAACCCCACTGGAGAGGACGGTGGCACGTGGCTCTTACTGAGCACCGTCTGCACCAAGAGTCCCATGTGCTAAGCAAACGTGGCCCCGGACTCAGTGTCAGCCGCCTCAGAACAGGAGACCCGGTACCAGGCTGGCTCAGCCGAGGTCACAGACAGCACGTGGCAGAATGGGAATCCAGTCTACCAAACTCATCTCCAAGAGCTCAGCCCTCGCGCTCGGCTCTGCTGCCAGCAGAAGGTCGGGTATACACACAGCAGCAGCTTACTGAGCCATGGCCCAGGTGGATGGGGCCAGCTCTAGCCCAGGGTTCTCAGACAGCCGCTGCTCCTCCTCCAAGCCCTGGGGTGGAGCTAAGCAGGGGGTGGGGCTGCAGAAAGGGCGGAGCTGTTCAGAGGGGGCGGGGCGAGGGCCGGCACTCACCCACGATGACCCAGCGGCTCTTGACCGCTGACCACAGGACCCAGTGGTGCAGCAGTTCCTGCAGCTGCCCCAGAAGCTGGCCCCGGCTGCCTGTGTCAGGGGCTGGCTGCAGGCCCGTGGTGGGCACAGACACCAGGGACACATCTCCCAGCTCCAGCGACACTGCAGGGGCAGAGCAGCCGCTGGTCAGAGGCGGTGATGAAGCCAGCCTAGTCCACGCCCTTTCCCAGAGCCCCATCCAGGGTGAGGCTCATAGGCCGCCCACCCTCACCTCCTGGCAGCGCAGGGCAGCGCAGGCCCGCTCCAGCTCTCACCTGGCTCCTCGTCCACGTTCAGCAGGGGGATGTCGTCGTCCAGGTAGGGTATGGGGCCCTGGGCAGGGCTGTCCCCAGCTCGCTCGGTAGTAGCAAACACGTCCCCGGGGAAGTGCAAGGAGCTCTTACGGCCGCACTTCTGGTGGCAGCTACAGAGAAAGGAGGGGACAGGAGTGAGCCTGAGGGTAGAGCACACGGGACTGAGGAGCTGCTCAGGGGCCAAGGAGAAGAATAACACCCACAGCAAAGAAATTCCCTCTACAGGAAAGAGCTGAGGAGTGCGGCCTCAGAAGGTCCCGCAGGCCACTGCGCCCTAGGACTACTGGGAAGGTGACCCAGGCTAGGGTCTCTGGGGAAAGGTTGAAGAGGTGCCTTCTTCCCAAGGTCCTCTGCTGAGACCATCAAAGAAATAACTGGGGCCGGGGAGATGGCTCAGTAGAGTACATGCTTCCCTGGCAAGCGCAAGGACCTGAGTTCAATCCCCAGTTCTGGAAAATAGAAAAAGGAAAAAGAAATAACCGCTCTGAGGCAGCCTCATAATCTGTACCACCACACACACGGCCCCGAAAGGGTGGGCCACAGACCCAAGTCTGAGCTCCATGCAGGCCCTCATGCCTTAGGCCCCAGGAATGGCCAGCCCATTCCTCCAGGCCACCGCCTTGACCTGCAGCAGCAACACTGGCCCGTCTGCCCCTGCATACAGCTGCTGTGTCTGAAGGTTGCCCAGGGAGAAAAGCTGTCTCAGCTCTACCAACACAAAGCCAAGGATGCTGCCAGAGGCCGAGAGCACAAGGGAACCCAGAGCTGGGTGTTCCAGAATCAGATACCAGCCCTGCTGCCTATAAGCGGTGACCCTGAGCAAGCTGCCCACTTTCCTCAGGAGCAGCGGCCCGGCTCACCTGGCCCGGCAGGAGCCCTCCAGCGGCGCCAAGTACAGGCTCCAGAGGCCCAGCGCAGCGGGCATGGTGAAGAGCACGGCCAGCCAGCAGCAGGACACGATGAGCGACATGAAGAGGCCGAAGTCGTGCACAGCTGGGATCTGGAGATGGGGGTGGGGAGGAGCTGCTCAGGCCTGGGCCCCTGTGGCAGGGAATACTCAGGACCCCAGGCCACTCTAGACAGGGGCAGGATAGGAAGGCCACAGCCGCTGGATGCCAGCACCAGCAGCTGGGGCACTGCGGGGGCCTGGCCCAGAGGCGGTGCTCACAGCTGTCACTTGCAGTGAATAGGGACAGGGAACACACATCCTACTTGGCCCGGCAGACTAAGGGTATGTTTGTAAAGGGAAGGGTGAGGATGACACCATGTGACCAAAGTCGGGAGCCTGGGGACCAACCACAGGACTTGCCCAAGGATGTGCCAGTGGGAAGAAAACAGGACCAATGAGCAGACAAGCTTGCACATGTGAAATACCTGCAGTATCATTCCATCATTCCCAGAATAATCCACATGTGAAGAAAGTACGACGAGAGGGGTCAAGTAACCTGCCCAAAGTCCCACAGCAGGACCTGAGTCTGCTCTGCCTGCTTGCTGGATCTGGTTCTCCAGGTTGGCCCTGGATCATTTCACAGTGCCCAGTGGTACTAGGTGGGCATTGGGTGGCTGCTGGGCTCGGTCACACGCTCCTTAGAGACACTAGCCAAGCCACTGGGCATCAAATTCTTTTAATATCAAGGGCCCAGCCCAAACTCAATCCTTTTCCTGAGCCACAGTCAGAGGCCAGAGGCACAGGGGTCAGTGAGAGGAGGTCAGCATGAGGGGTGAAAATGCAGAGGAGCAAGAGGCCAGGGTCAACAGGCCCCACCTATCGGCTGTGTGAGCTTGCGGAGGTCATTTTACCTGTCTGGTCCTAGTTTCTATACTAGAACATAGACATAGACTTGTAATGAGGCCTTGAGTAGTAAAGATTAAATGTGAAGGAGTTTTGGAGACTCAGATGCTGAGGATAAAGGGAGAGTTACATGATGTAATCAGTAGTAGGGACCGTTTTATTATCATTTCCTACTTAAGTTTTGGTGATAGTGATTGTGACAAAATGGCTCTGAGGAGGCACAGCAGGTATGGCATGGCCATAGCAGGGTGGGCAGAGGAGTGGGGTTAGAGTGGTGGGGGACAGCATGGGTCAGGGGCAGCTCCCACCTGGGAGAAGACGTTGGCAGCGTAGGCGGCGGCTGTGGTCAGGGAGGTGAAGAACGTGGCCTTGCCTGCCGTCTGGATGGTATGGATCATGCGCAGCTGCGGGTCCTCCAGGTGTGTGGCCTGGCGGTATGTGTTGATGAACACGAAGACATCGTCCACGCCTGCAGAAGGAGCCCCAGAAGTCACAGGCCAGGAGAGCCAGATTCTCAGCTCAGGATGTGGACAGATTCACCTGACCAGTCACCTGCCCTGTCCCAGATCTCACCCTCCTGCCTATGCATCCTTGGCTTCCCATCACCCTCACCTCCTTCCGGCTCTTTCTGCCCACCACTCCCATGCTAATCCCTCTGTGTCCTGACACAAGGGAGGTGACTTACCGATGCCTACTATCACAAAGGCAGCCACCCCATTGAGGATGCCCAAGTACTGGATGCCAAAGACCACGTGGTACAGGAAGAGTGCCACCAGGCAGCTGAGGCCGATACTGGCAATCCCGAAGAAGGACAGGAACACTGGGCAAGGAAGAGACACAGGCCCTGACATGGGGAGGACTAGTGCAGAGCACACCCCTCATGCTGCCCCTGAGCTGGCCTGGGCACCCTCTGGCACAGCTTTCCACGTTTGAGAACTGACATTTACTATTAGCAGAGAACCATGACTATTATGTGGGTAGTGTGTGCCACCTAGGTGGCCGGGAGTTTCGTAGGGAAGGAATTGTGCTAGATTTGCTGCTGTATCCAGGTGCCTTAAGCACTGGGCACATGGCTGGTGTCCAGTTAGTGTTTGCTGCACGGATGACTGCATGGCTTTTCCATTTTATTTATTTATAAAAATTTTTATTCATTTGTGTGTGTGTGTGTGTGTGGCCAGCTCCGCCCACCAGGGGGCGGGGCTGGCTGGCATGT
>NDGN011414526.1:0-11721 GCA_002564285.1 Tympanoctomys barrerae
CCTCCAAGATCTAAGGCAAACTCTTAGCTGTGAGCCCCTATACAAATGAAAAGTTAAACACTTTCAACATTCAATGACACAAGAAAACCATTATCATTCCAAAAGGTACAAACAAGGTGACACAAAGCACTGGAACCAAAGGAAGTCCAAAATCCAGAAGGGCAAACATTAAATTCCATGTGGAACATCCAAAGCAATCTGTGGAAAATTTGTGAGCTCCACATGGCTCCACCTGTATGGCACTGCTCCTGGTTGTAGCGTCCATGGCTTCTCTCTGAGGCTGGCTTTGTTCCCCACTTACAGCTTTACTCAGACAATCCACGTTCCTGGCTTTTCCAAAATTCTGGAGTTTCTACTGCATTTTAGGCATCTCTCTCTCTCTGATTTACACACTGCCCTCCCAGGGGCACACTGCCTAGTTTCCCAGGCCTTCTTCTGAAATCTAGATCAAAGCCTTATTAACCTCAGAACTGTGGCATTCTGCATGCACCCAAAACCAATGCTACATGGATAATGCCAGGGTCTGTTGCCAGCTGGTGCAGTAGCCAGGTTTTCTTCCTGCTTGGCTGTAGGGATCAAATGCCTGGATCACTGAGCACTCTGAACCTTATTCTGAGGAACAGATTCTCTATGCCACCACAATTCTGGAACCTGGTATGGTTGCCACTGCCATTCTGGAACATGGTGCTTTGTGCTTTTCTTCTCAAAACAGTCTTTTGCCATTGCAGTTTTGAAACTGCAAAGGGCAGAGACTGGCATCCTCCTTGATGCCCCCAGGCCATCCTTTCCATTCTCTTGTTCTTTCTCACCAACAGAGATCCTTTCAGATCTATCTTTTCATACACAGCTTTATTGGAGCTTCCTTTCTGGCCAAACTCACATTTTATGTTATCCTGCTGGACTCTTTGCTCTTAATTCTGAACATAAATCTGACTAAAAGCTCCCAACAATAGCCATGCCACTGCCTCAACATTTGACTGCCTTGAAATTTCTTTTGTAAGATTAATCAGCTCTTGAACAACATGGTCAGGTATAGTCACAGCCATGACCCCACTCTTGATGCCAAATTCTTAGCTACTTTTTCCTCATTGCTGAGACAAAATATCTGACACCAAAATTAAGGAAGGAAAGATTTAGCTCACAGCCTCTGGAGGTTTCAGTCCATACTTGGCTGGTTCCAAGGCAGCGTGGCACATGGCAGAGGGCAACCATTCATGGTGGTGGAAAACAGAAAAGAGCAAAGGGGGAAGCAACAGAAGCTATCTCTCTCTTTTCCTTATGTTTTATTCAGGCTATCTGCCCCATGGCAGGTATAACACTCACACCCATAATCCCAGCCTTAGATCATGAATTAATCACAAACTCTAGAAGCCCTTCCCAATGACTGCATGAGGCTTTAGGGGCATAACTAGACACAAACCCTAATGCCCTTTCAGTCCTCAATTTCATAAACCTTAAAAATTTGCTGATCAGAATTTAACCATGTCGTACCTTGTAACTATTTCACATTAATTATGTGTTAAAATATTATATTGGATTTTTTTGACATAGTACTGAGAATTTCACTGAAGTCTAAGCAAGTTATGAATTTGTATCACTTCTGCAATATCTGAAAGATAAAGCTGTGCTTCTCATCATTTAAGAGGGATAGGTGAAAGACTGCCTTATCCAGTTCCATACCTGCAGGGTGTGTTATCTATTTATCTATTAGTCATAGGTGAGACTGAACTGTGTAAATCTTATTAGGTGCTTATATTTTATTTCACATTTAAACACTGCTGTTGTACAAAACTATTCAAAAGCCACCCTTTTATGAATAGAAAAATGGTTTCCATTTATACATGCAGTTTCTAAGCAATGATTTGTTTGAATGATTTTGAGTAACACATAGAAGAGTCCAAATTCCAGGCATAGAGTAGTTTCCTGGAAGTGAATCCACTATCTCAGCTCTATTTTTTTGTCAGAAAGTAAGAATACATGAAGAAAACATGTGAGATCAAGGACACAGATGCACCCTGATCACAATTCTAGGGATTTGTATCATTTTAGTAACTAGCTATTATTAATACTTTTACTGTATTACCTCAGATCTCAGTTTGACTTAAGTGGTTATTTCTGCATGTGCAGAGCCAAGAACTGCAATAGTCAGATAAAGCCTGCTAAAGGTATCTGAATGTGTCTCAGCTTGGTGTCCTGTAGCAATAGCAGAGGCACCTTAGAGAAAAGGAATAGGAAATAGGAAGAGTCATTAGAGTCTATATTAACAATTATTTTGCAAGAGGTAGTCATCAGTTGTTTTATTAACCACAAGAAGCTTCAGGAATAAAACTAATGATTCACATAATTACTCAATTGCATTTCACAATTTGTGTAATATGGAAATAATATGGGCTTTTTTAAAAGACAAGGTCTTGTTATGTATTTCAGAGTAGTCTTGAGCTCATTATGTAACCCAGGCTAGCTTGAAACCCACACATAGAGATCCTCCTGCTTCAGCCTCCTGTATGCTGTGAATTTAGGTGTGTGCTACCATACCCAGCCCAACATCTGTTTTTTATTTATTTATTTTTGATATTTTAGGGAAAGGTCTACAGGGTGTTCAGCGTTTCACCTCTAGGTTGGACTCATAATGCATCTCCTGTTTACAGTCTCCCGAGAGCTGCGATTACAGGCATGAGCCCCAGGGGCAGGGCAACATCTGGTTTTAAAAGTTGACACCAATCTTCTTCAGTCTTTGGCTTGTTAGAGAGTGCTGGCCCTTCATGGGAACCAGAGTTGAAAGGTTTGAGGCCATTGGGTTCAGTTTCAATAGTCAATTAATTAAGGAATATGATTTTCAAGACTTCTCTTGACCCCTAAATCAGCAGGTTTTATTGATACTGCTCAGTCATTGTTTTATGGAGGAGTTAATGCTAAATTAGAAGTGACTGAAGAATTAGTTTCTATGAAAAAGAGATTTATGTGAGCTTCTGGCAGATTTTCTCAAGTAAGAAATGTCAAATGTGTATTGAGCCACTACAGTGTATTAAACATTGGTGTAGATTCTGGTTTTGGTTAGGGTAGCAAATCCCTGCTCCTAAAAAGCCTTAGTGGGATTTAGAGCACAAGTAAAGTCATGACATTCTATAAAGACAGTCATAGCTTCATCAGATGAGAAAGTAAGAAATGTCTTAAATCTTTTGTCCTTTATAAGTCCTTAGTTGTTAATGTGTGGTTAAACACAACTGACAGAGACAGAGGGAGAGAGAGAGGGGAGGGGTAGGGGGAGAGAGAGAGAATGAATGAGAAGAGGAAGAGAAAGAAGGAGGAAAGGCAGAAAATAAGAATTAAGGTCCAGGTAGACCAGGAAAGTTTTACTTAAAAGGAAATAACTTTGATTTGGTTTATCAGATTTGTTTCCATATCCATATGCATCCCTGGAAATTGTTTTGTTGATGTACTTGTGGTAAAATGTCTGTATGATAATTGTGTGTAGGAAAAGTTTTGCATAGTTCTTGTCCTTTTTCTTGCATCAGGAAAGTGAGGAACCTGCTGAGCTTTTGTCATTTAGAAGCTTCAGATATTCTAATCTCAAAAGTATAATTCCTGTCTTGCCAAATCTAAGTTAGCTTCTCTGAAACTATAAAAATAGTCATAGGATCAAGAACACCTCTCTGTACTTCTTGGAAAGGGCCACCACATGTGGTTGAAGTGCCTGTTACACAAAAAAGGGCTGTGTATTTCTATCAAGTAGAGGTTGAAACTGAGTCCAGAGACTTGTCTTGGTATGAGACTTGTCTTAGCCTGTCAGATTTACAGGAGGAGATGGCTTCCTGCTCCTCCTTTTTAGGAGAGAAAATCTTTGAGCAAGACCAGTTAGGTGTGGTTTTAATGAAGAAATTCCACAAATCTCAGTGGCATTTGGGATTGCTACAGCCCAGAGATTCTCTTGTTCATGCAAGAAATTTTGAATGTTATTTTCTAATACCTACTTACAGAATCACATAGCCAAGCATGGTGGTACATGCCTATAATTCCACCTTTGTGAGAGGCTGAGATGGAAAGATTGTTAGATCAAGGCCAGCCTAACAACAGGTTAGCCTGTTTAAAAAGAAAAATCAAATAATATATTTGAAAGCTACATTTTTATCTATGTACTTATACTACGCTTTAATTTACAAACTTCTGCTAGCTCCAACGTGATATAAAACTGATTTTGTATTTTGTATGTCTCCACTAGTTACACAAAACCTGTATCTTGTTGCATTATAGTTGTATATTAAGTTCATATTTCAGACATTATTTAACAAAAATGATTTTTTTCTTTAGGTTGGTAAAATCTAGACTTAGGAGACTCTGTTCCTCAGAAATTGGACTCCTGAAAAATCCTGAACGAGAACATGAATCAGAAGAAGAGATGTGATTTTCATGGGCAGTCAATCTATTTAGATAAACATTTTCCTTTTTTGCACTGTCTCTGCTCATTATTTTCTTTCTTGATCATTTGAAAAATAAGTGGTGGAAGATGACTCTGTACTGCTTGTGTTTTCAATTTTGTTGAAACATTTGAATTTGAATGTTTTGTTTTTAACTTTGAAACACTTCAGGGGATAAGTTCATTTTACGTATCATTCGTATCATGGTATTCAAAGTGTAGACTGATTTTTCTATCAGCCATAGTTTGAGAACTGTACTATGAAAAATGTTTATTTGCCTTACAGATATATGTTCGATGTTACTGGGGTTGCTACCATTTGAACTTATTGAACATGGAATTAAAATTGTTTATCCTTTCTGCTTGAATGAGAAATAAATGAAGGCATATAAGTTAGTGCAGAAACCTCAAATCCTTGATTTGTTGTTAAACTATACCTCACTTTTGCCTGATGTAGAAGTTACATGACACAGGAATTCTTTTCTGTGAGATATTCCTAACAGAAGCATCTGAGTTCTGACTAAGGAAAAGTAAATAAAAAATCTTACTGAAGAGCATGAAGAAGATGATCCTTAAGACATGTAGTTGCAAAGCCAATAGACAGTGTTAATGGTGTTTTCTGTAAGAAAAAAGTTATAGCATGGCCACCATGCCAGCTCCTCCATTAAAGTAGATATAGGGTTAAAACAAGGAAAGAACTTACAGAACATTTGAATAAAGTGTCAGAATCTTCACCGACCATGTTGACAAAGTAGTTCCTAGAACTTTATTCAGGCAATCTTGGTTCTGATTCTAGCCTTATCATTAACCGGCCACCATGTCTGTAGTAATCAGCACATCCTTCTCTCTAACATGAGAGAATCAAATTGAGAGACTTTTGGGCCTCTTTCTTGGCTGTCACATTCTATAAATCTTGGAATGGAAACAGGTACACAGGTAGAAAGACCAGTCTCTGCCTGAGAAAGAAAGGAGGACTGTGGGCCTTCTGAGGAATGACCACATGTGGAGAGAAGGAGCCAATCTCATGGGCAGATGAAGCTTCAACATGGGGCACTTCAACCTGAAGGCCCTTGCATTCCAAAGCACTTACAGTTCCAGAAACTGCTCCATCTGGTACCCATCACAGTGGCACAGAGAGTGAGGTGAGCAGGCTCTTCCAGTCCAAGAACTGGACACAGTCATTTATTTAGGTAAGGTTTGAAAAGAACAAATGTGGGTGCTCAAGTGTTTATCTTGAATAATGCAATAAATATTCGTTTTTTGTATAAGAAAATGCTCACACACCATGGTCCCCTGGGAATCACATTCACGTTCTGAGCAAGGTGCATTCGATATCTGAGGTCTGTTCCACTCCAGCAATATTCTACGACTATGGCAAATCTGAATTTCAAAGAAATTAATGGAAAGGCAGATGCTATTACTTGACACTAAAGTTGCTGGTATAAAAGTCTAAGCAGTGGCCTTAGAAATTACTAGTGTAAATCAGATGAAGCCTGGAATTTGAAAACTAATATTAATGTTCTTCAGTTTTTCCAGTCTCTGTACAGAGAATACAAGGAAGAGGCAACCTAGTGAGTTCTCACAAGAGGAACATTTGATTCATGTCTAACAACATAGTCTGGAGGTCCCTGCCTCCTTTCCTGAAAGTGAGTTTTACAGCCATTGATGTAATTTTACAATTATATTACTGGATTTGTATTTTATAACTATGATTTTTAATGAATGACATGAAAAAAGTAGTAAACTGAGATTAAGCCAAAACAGAAGAGTCTGGTATTTTTTATGTTAGAAAGTACTGGGTCACTAGGTAAAATCTGTTAAGGTTCTGATTTATAAAGAAATATATTTCAGTGAATTTTCTGAAACCATGGAAAATAGTTTACGACAAAAATATGTGAAGTTTTAACCCTATATCATAAGATGAAAATTATCTTCTGTCTGTTCCTATCAACCTGTGAGTATCAATGGACTCATTCACCCAACAAGTGTTCAAATCAGTTTCCATATGCCAAGTGGTACACAAGAACCTGGGAACAAGATTGGCCTGATAGCTCAGTGGACCAAAGCGCCTGCTTAGGCAGAGCACAGTGGCTGGGGTTCAATCCCCAGTATGCTGTGCAGGATCGCCCACTCTCCACCCCATGGGGCATGCTGAGACAGCAATTGAGACTGGGCATGGTGGCTCGTGCCTATAATCCCGGCACCTGGGAAGCTTAAAACAGGAGAATCACTACAAGTCCGATCTACATAGTGAGACCCTGTAGACCCTGTAGACCCTGTCCTAAATACACAGAAATAAAAAAAAAGAACTTAAAAACATAGTGGTAGTCAAAGCAAAGTACTCACTGTGATCAGTCATCAAAATTAATATCATGTATTTGACACACAATAACCATGTCAAATATATGTTTTGTAATTGTGATAATGATATGTAGAAAAATAAAGCTGGGAAGGAAGCTAAAGAATGATATGATGGGGCCATGATAACTTTTTCCCTAGGATGTTCCTATCTCAAAGTGTCTCTTCAATCATCTTGGGGAAAAAGTACTCCTACCCCTACCTCTCCATCATTATTTAAGGTTAATGCAAGTTGAATGCTAAACTCACCCAAGATTATTGTGTTGGAGCCTATTTGTCCCTTATGGCAAAGAATGTTGTATGTAACAGCTTCAGAATACACATCATTTTTAGCTGCTTATGGAACTTTTTCAAAGCAAGTCATCTTTTAGGCCATAAAGGTCTTAACACATATAAGAAAATTTCTTGGATCTCATCAGGAAAGAATGGGGTAAAACTAGAAATTAACAATAAGAGAAACTGCAAAGATTTATACAAACACATGGAGATTGAGCAATTCACTTTTCAACCATTAGTGGGTCATTAAAAGTATCTATGGACCAATAAAAAAATTCTTAAGACCAAATAAAAATGGGAATGTTCTATACCAGTATATCTGGGATATAGCAAAGGCACTTGCAAGAGGAAGGTATTTAACCTGTCAGGGCCAAAGTCATCTAAAGAAAAAGAGTAATGCTGGAGGTATCACAATACCTTTTTAAAAATATACTAGAAAGGTATAGTAACTGAAAAAGCGTGATACTGGCTCAACAATAGACACATACTACAATGGAATGGACTGCAGTATACTGAAACAAACTAAACTGTCATCTGATTCTTGACAAAGGGGCTCAAAACATTCACTGGAAAAAAAAGATAGCCTCTTTAACAAATGTTGAGAAAACTACATATTCACATGTAACAGATTGAAATTACATTCCAGTCTCACAAAAATCAGTTCAAGATGAATCATAGACCTAAGTGTAAGACCTGGAATGTTGAAACTGCTAGAAGAAAACATAAAAAACGTGTTTGTAGGCACAGATAACAAGTCTCTGAATGGGACTCCCAATGCAAAATAATAACAAGGCAACAAATTGGACTATATAAAGTTTCAGCCTACCAAAGGAAGTAGTCAACAAAGTGAAGAGACTACTTATACAGTGTGAGAAGATCTTTTCCAGTTTTATGAATAGAGTATTTAAGGAAAGTAAAAAAAGAACCCCCCCACACACATATGCACACAAAATCTTACCACAGATGGTTCAAATTATTCCTGGGCAAATAAATTGAATAAATATTTCTCAAAAGAAAGACTACAAATGGCCAATAGGTATATATAGGAATGTCTAAAACCTTTAGTCCTTAGGAAAATACAAATAAAAATAGTAAAATACAAATTAAAACTATGTTGAAATTCCATCTCACCAGTCACAATTGTTATTATTGACATTATAAAAATAGTAAGTGCTAATGAGGATGTGGGAAGACCAGGAATGTTTCTACACTATTGGTAGGAATGTAAGTTAGTACAGCTACTTTGAAATTAGTGAGTGCTGGGGAGATGGCTCAGTAGATTAAGTGCTTCTCTGGAAAGTGCAAGGGTCTGAGTTCAATCCCTGGTTCAAAAAAAAAAAAAAAGAAAAGAAAAGAAAAAGGAAAGAAATTAGCATTACTTGCTTCTCAACTTTTATTGTCATTATTCTTGCCACATCCAGTGGTCAAGCCTGTTCAGCAATCTAAATGCTTCTTGTATCTGGATATCCTTTTTTTCCCCCTAAGAGGCAGGAAGTTTTTTTCTATTATTTGACTGAAAAGATTTTTCTATGCCTTTAGTCTGTACCTTGGTGTCCTCTTTGACACCAAAATTGAGTATGTTTCATATTTTAACAATGGCCCAGAATTCTTGGATAATTTGTTCATAATTTCTTGGTTTTTTCCTTTATTACTCTTTGAGTGTGATAATCTATCAATCTCATCTTCAAGCCCTGTAATTTTGTTTTCTTGATCCAGTCTATTTTTGTGAAAATTTTCACTGAGTTTTTTTATTTGACATATTGCATTTTCACTTCCAAGATTTATATTCAATTCTTTTTGAGAACAGCTGTTGGCTTAACTGATTCTTAATATCCTGCATTGTCTTCCTTAACTCATCAATTGCTTATTCTTTTTGAAGCCATTAGTAATTTTAAAAGTTGACTTCTTGAATTCTTTGTTCATATTTCATCCATTTTTATATTTCCTCATTCAGTTACTAGCAAGTTATGAGCTTTTGCAAATCAAATTGTCTTGTTTTTCATACTTTCCATATTAGTGTTGATATTTGTGCATCTGTTGGGGTGAAAATCTCCACCAGTTTTAAGGATCTTCATAGTGGCCAGCCTTTTTTTGAGGCTTTGATCCCAAGTACTCCTGAGAGAAGAGAAAAAAAAACTTGTAATGGCACAAACACACACACACACACACACACACACACACACACACGATGTTGAAATATAGTAAAAGCTAATTAAAAGCAAAAACTGTACCACTGTTAATAATGGAAAATCATGGGCTGGTGAGATGGCTCAGTGGTCTAAAGCACCTACTTGGAACAAGCTTAGCCAAAGCATAGGGACCACGGTTCAATCCCCCAGTTCCACATGCCAGCCAGCCCTGTCCCCTGATGGGCTGAGCTGGTCACACACACACACACACACACACACACACACACAAATAAATAAAATTTTAAAAAAATAATGGAAAATCAGGGACAATTAAAATATAGACTATAGGGTTGGCCAGATAACTCAGTGGACTAAAGCTTAGGCAGAGCGCAGCGGCCGGCACTTAGGAGGCTGAAAACAGGAGGATCAGTATGAGTCCGATCTGTGTAGTGAGACCCTGTAGATCCTGTACTAAATACTAAAATATAGACTATAGTAAGAGGCTAAATATTAATAAATGTTAAAATTAGTAATAATAAAATAAAAGAGTGGAGCAAGGGAAAGTGGAAGAAGGCACAAGATTTACAAAGGAAGATGAGAATGAGAAAAGAGACATAAAAGTCCAGTTAAAGAGTAAAAAGTAAATAAAATTAGTAATGAGAAATAATACAAACAGAAAAATAATTTTAAAAAAATTTAAAAGGAAGGAAAATGAGTTCCCAAATATATTTGCATTCAAGGCCTTTGAATTAGAGAAGGTTCCTTCTAGGGTCCCTCACATTGGACTCTATCCAGGGGAGGACCTGAGTCATGTCTGGGGCCGGGTGTAATGATTTCTGACCCCTGCTCTGCCTTTCCTGCCAGGCAGAAACAGGTATGGTATGTTTTCCGTCTCAGCGCTCTGTTCACTCCAGCTGCTTTTTATTATTTGTTTCCTTCTGTTCCTTTGTTCATCTAAGCCACTGCTGTCTCCAGTTAGTTTTGCAGCATTGAGCTGGCTAGGTTTCTCACTCCTTGCAGAGGCTGCTGGACTGTGCCTCCAGGGCCTGGAAAATACCCAGGCAAAGCTAAATCCCCAAGCACAATGTAGAGGGAGAAAAGCAAACAGACAACTGAATTCTGTGCCGGAGGGGTCAGTGACGGGAACTAAGCAACCTTCTGGGAGTGATCCAGCACTTTTGGATGCTGCCTCTTCCCTTCTGAGGCTGGCCTTGGTCCTTACCCAGAGAGCAGGGCTGTCATTCATCATGGCCTTTGCAACCCAAGTGCCTGCTTAAACATCTCAGACAGTCTGCAACCCATCCCCTAACTATTTCTTGTAGCTGTTTCCCATCCTGTCAGTGAGGCAAAGGGTCCTCAAGGATCCTGAAGCCTGGTTGTTCTGTAATTCTGATTCCTGTAATACCTAAAACAATAAGCACCCTCTCAAATGACTCCTGGGTACAGCAATTCAAAGCATGATGTGTACTTCAGTGGATTTCTTTTTTCAACCTTTGCCTGGCCTGCAGGAAGAGTCACTTTCAGACCAAATTTCCACACTTGAAATAACTGGAATCCTCTGTTGGCTAAGACTGCTGGTCCCTCATCTATCACCAATGGATTCTGGCCCTCTTCGGGCTTACCTTGTGCTTGAAGGGTAGGATAGCCCATCTCCCATCCCTCAGACCTGCACTAGCATTTACAGACTGCCTCATTATTTTACCTGCATTGTCATTTTATTTCTCAGTGCTTTGAGATTTCCATCTCTTTCTTGATTTTCAGGCTTTTCCTCCTTCCTCTCCTTGGAATGCAGCTTTTCTTTTCTAACTCGTCATTCTTCTCATTTCCAGAGTCACATGGAGGATCTTCTATTCTGGAATTGCAATCAAAACTTAAAATTTTCTAAATTCTTAATCTTAAAAATCTAAATCTATTAATGGTAAAATTAAGTGTGAGAAAATTGAAGCTTTTATATATACTCTAATAGTGTATCAATGCAGTGAGATTTCAGAAAGACAAAGTTTAAATCTCTTGATCAATAGCACATTTATACAGGATTACAAAACTAAAATTTTTTTAAAGTTATGAATGTGTAAGACAGCAAATTGGTCAGGCAATGGCTGTGACTCATCCACATGGCTGACACTGACCAAGGATCTACAAACTGTGGTACAGTATTTCAGGGTAAATTCTGAGAGGATTTGACTGAACTTGTCAGATGCAAAAGTTACATTTCTTGTTTTATACAAGTCTTGCTTTATCTTGGTCTTAACCATCCAGCAGAAAAGTATACAAATGAAGTATAAAAAGTAAAGCCATGTTAATATGCTGAGCTGTAAAAGGCTCAAGTCAACAACTCTGACATTGCCAGTTCTATGGATAATCCACTACTATATGGACTACTGGACTATGTTGCATTATTTTGCTGAATTCACACACCTACAATATTTAAATGACAATGGAATACGCATCTTTGACAAAACTAAACAAAAAAAAGGGGACACAAATGAAGGACCATTTTGTATCTGTATATACAAAATAATTAGGATAGATATACAGCTACTT
>NDGN011414533.1:0-14217 GCA_002564285.1 Tympanoctomys barrerae
TGGTCATAGGAGCCCTAAGCCAGTTCAGAAAGGGGACCCAGGCTCTAGATCTGATTGGAGTAGGATGACGCTCCCTGGTAGCCTAGTGGTTAGGATTCAGCGCTTTTGTGATTGGAGTGGGATTGAAGGACATGGGACCAGTTTTAATCTTGTCAAGACAGATGAGAAGCAGGGCTCCGGGGAGACCTGTTACTGCATTTCAGAGGGTGACCAATGACTTCCAATCATGTTTGAACTTTATTTGTAGGAGACATTGGACTCACTTTTAAGTTTTAACCATAGAAACACAAAGTCTCTAAATGTTATAACAGATGATGAGACTAAACTGGATTTCTTTTTTCTAAAATTGTCGCCAAAGCATCAGAACTGTAAAGACGAGTAGCGAATAATGTATTATTCGGTGACTCTGAAAGATTATAATTTCTTTACAGTGCCGATTCCCTGCAGAGAAATTCTCTAATGGTCCTAACTCCCTCCTAATGAATAGAGACATACAGTTATGATCAGAGAAAGAAGTGACTTCGGAGGAGGTGTTCTGCTTAGTGCTTAGATTTTCTCTTTCAGTTTAATTGATCTGGGGTACACAAAACTTATCTTGGGGTGATAGAGTGACCCCAACTTGGATAGGCAGATGTTGCCTTTTTATGTAGCTCCAGAAGTAGATTATTTCAGAGCTACTGACCCACTTTTGCAGTAATTCTTTACCAGCTAGTTTTCTGAAGAGTCCTGACAGTTCATTGTCTATATACATTAACAAAAGAATTACTCCATGTTTTCTTTCTTTTAATTCCTACTTTCAAAATTGTGGCCCGCAAAACGTTGATAGCTATTCTTAGAAGGAGCAACTCTACAGTTATGAAACCTAAAGCTTATCTGACTTGTGTCACCAAAATACCACAGTGGGATTTCTGGTCAAAGAGAAAGAAGTCTTACTTTCTATGTAGGTTTCCAACAGTAATGGAGTAAGTACTCAGAATGAATAATATGCTGGTTTCCTCACCATTAAAAATTAATCATGTACTTCCAAATAGTTTCTTCTCAAATTATTTTCCCAAGCCACAAGGCTTTATTCATTTAACAAGCACCTGCACCCTACTTGTTATGTACCAGGCATGATTCTAAGAACTTGACAAACGACAATTCATTTCCTCTTGAGAACTACCCCAGGAGATTTGTCTTGCAGTCATCACCCTCATCTCTATCAATAAGGCATAGGGCAATCAGGAGCACAGCTAACAAGTGACAAACTCAGTTACCTGGCTCCAGAATTTAAAATCTCAGACTCTACTCTTGGCCTCCCGTGTTTTCCTATGATGCCACTATCTTAGCCTCCACACATATCCACTTTAGCACTGGCGCTCACTGTTGCCAGAAACTTTATATTACTGTGAGCTTCCTGAGGGCAGGGATCCTAACTTCATTCTTGAATGTATCTACAGTAGTTAGCATTGCATTTAGAAAATACAAGGCTCTATAAATAAATTTGCTGAAGTTGTGTACACAGTAGGGTGCATAAATGATCCTTATACATTTTGATCTGTCTTCCAGTAAGTGACATTAATAATCATATTGTCCACACACATTTTTTATTTTCAATCACATCCGGATAAATTGCGTCTTTACCCCATTGCTGCTTTCTCTTGTATGTCTAAGCACTTACATTTCATAGCTCTGTAGGATGAGTTGAGTCCAATAAAACCTTAAAACTTTCCAAGAGATTAATAGGCAAAGACTGCACAAATTTTAGCATTGCATGTGAATCAGTTCAGATGGCATTTCCAAATCAGCTTTTTCAATGAAATTTTAGGGGACTTCATGCCTTACACATTAATAGTTTACCTTATCAGAGATCATTTCTTTAGCACTACTAGGTTAATTGTGGTTGATGTCTATGAACTGTAAACTACTGTTTTTTCATTTTTAAACTATCTATTTATTTATTTGTTTAATTGCTTCTTTGTTTGCCCTACACAGCTCAGACTCACAATGATCCTCCTATTTTCAGCCTCCCCAGTGCTGGGATTATAGGTGTGCGCTACCAGACTCATTCTCTTAGACTGCTGAGCTATCTCCCCAGCCCCGTGAACTGTAAAGTTCTGAGTGATACAATCTCTTTGAAGGTGTTGATAAAATGTATATATTGAAGGCACCATCCCTAAGTATATGCCACTTGTCAAAGTATTATAAATTTAAAATTATGTGATCTGCTCATTTCATTTATTTACTTATTTTGTACTAGGTTTTTGCAGTGTTTACAAACTTTATGATGCAAAAATCTTTCCCTTGAGCTGGGCGTGGGAGCCTGTGCTGCAATCCCGCACTCAGGAGGCTGAGGCCGAAGGGTTTCTGAGAGTTTGAGGCCAGTCTGGCTACAAAGTCAAGTCACTATGCACTTGAACTACATAGCAAAACCCTGTGTCAAAAAGACAGAAACAAACAAACAAACAAACAAAAAAAACCCCAAAAACTATACCTTAATTATTATATGCATTCAATTTTAAACAAATATCTTGAAAAACAAACCAGTAGAAAAAATATTTTTCCCAAGTAAAGCATTTTGTGAGAAAGTTACAATGATAATTCTGACTCCCCAAATATGTTAATTGGATCTCACAATTAAACTGCTTCTCTTCTTTGAAAACAAGCCACACATACACAAATTATACATCTGTATGTGTATAGTTGAAATACTTCCAGTGTTTAAAAAGTATCTCCTCTAAGTATTCTTAGTTACAAACATGCTGTCTTAAATCTTTTCTAAAATAAATTCATTTAGAAATGTAGATAACTTTATACTAAATATATATATATATGTCTTATAAAATGAAACAAAATCTTTTTTACAAAAATTAAACAAAATCAGGGACTCAAATGTGAATGCATGCAAAATAGACAACATCAATATTGTTTAAATAAGACATGATTTTCTTATTAAATTTTTGGGATGCATTTAAGATGCATAAAATACAAATCAGGAATGTCAAGGGTACAGCACACTATTTGGGGATCCAGTGAAGCTGCAGGCCCTGAGCCCCCACCTCGTCTTAAGATGCCACTACCTGAACTCCTGCGTGGTGCTACTTGTCTGACTTGTCAGCTCTCTCCACTGGGTGGAGAAAACTTATCCATTACCTTTTTTTCATCTTTAGATATATGGGGAAGAGCATTGGGAGCAGCAGAGAGTAGGTCAGATAAAATAGAACAATGTAGCAAAGTAGTTTTTGTGGTTTTATATTTCCCCTTCAACTAAGGGAATAACTCTAACCAGAGCAGAGATTCAGACAGTACACAAGGCAGATCAGGTAGTGTTGGCTGAAACTGGGCAGTTAGTACAGCAGTCCCTCACGTAGGCTCCGGACTCCCCCACAACAAGTGGAACTCAGCAAAGTAGTGACTTTATATTTATTTTAGTATTTATATATATTTTAAGACTCTATAGACTCTCTCCACAGTCTTACAAACCTTTCCCACACTTAAGAGCTCTTCTAATGTTCTTAATCATTTCTAAACTTGTAAACCTATGTAATTTTAAAAATATACATATACTGTATGCTACGGCAAAATCCCATGATATAGCAAAAAATCTGTGATAGTTTAATTAATTTTTTTTGAAAACCCGTGAAACAGTGAGTCCGCAAAAGTCAAGCTGCAAAATAGCAAGGAACTACTATAGTAAAGGCAGTTTAAAATATTAAAATACCTGAGACTTCACAATACACCGAGAAGTTAGTATCCATATTCATGAACTAAAGTCCTCTGAAAAACTACCAATTACTTTATAAATTATCAAATTATTGATAATTGATCAACAAACAAGCATAGACCTTTTAGAAAAATTCAGGATATGATAACTTTTGTTCTTTCTAATTTGGTCTAATTATTGTTGCTTCAAGGTTTGAAGCAAACCTGTGTGTGCCAAGAGAAGAATCCTAATAATCGGATGCTTGTTTTCCCTGGCTTTTCCAAAGGAGTGAGGCAACAGAGAGGAATCATTTATAAACCTCAAAAAGGGAAAGCCTATTCTTTCTCAAGTAAGAAAGACTGAGACTCACTGTGGGTCTTTTGAGATCATATAATTATTGGAGTCTGGTACATACCAAAGCCAGAGTTTAAATCCCAAATTCCACTATAATTTTTGTTTTGTCTTTAGTACAGAGTCTACAGGGTCTCACGACACAGATCAGAATCGTAGTGATCCTCCCGTTTTCAGCCTCCCAAGTGCTGGGATTACAGCCCAGTCTCAATCTTCATCTCAGCGTACCTCAGGGGCGGGGATGGCATGTGGCATTCCAGGGATTGAATCCCAGCCTCCACACTCTGCCTAAGCAAGCACTTTAATCCGCTGAGCTATCTGGCTGGCCCCTCACTATAATATTTTGATTAATATTTACACAGTAGAATGATTGCTATAAAATTCCCATAAGGTCAAAGAGGATGTTATTTGTGTAAGAGAAATTCATTGAGAAGCACCCACCATTTCAACCACATTGTGGTACTGAATATCTTTTCCATTTTAAGCATGAGAATGCAACCGCTATTCTTGCCTTTAAGTCATGGATTCTAGCAATTTTCTTCAGTAGCTGAATAAAAAGACATCTCCAGAGACAGAATAGCTTACTTAACAGCATGCCGTGGGAGGTAAGACGACAGGTGGCAGGCCTCTCTGCGTTCTGCCCTGGCCTTTGGAGTTAGTTCATACCTCAGACCCAAGAGAGGTGCCTGTGGAGTCCTGCAGAGGCAGAAGAGGCTGACACCTGAAGCTTGGGTCAGGAGCCTGAGGGCCATTGTCCTTGTTCTCATAGTCACCAGCGCTTCAGAAGTCTGGGGGAGGACAGACGGAGAGGAGGCCTTCCAGAGAGCAGAGTTTTACAACTGTTTACAATGCATTATTTAGGACACTGCCGGTTGCCAGGATGTTTTGCCAAAAGGCCATGTGGCCACGCTGCATGAAGCCCAAAGGTTGTTTTTGGAAGTCTCCTGCTTGCTGGGTTTTAGGACAATAAGAAAACAAAATGAGAAAGGATTTTTTATTTTTTTGTATTTTAGGGAAGGGTCTACAGGATTTTCAGGGTCTCACTACTAAACCGAACTCATAGTGTTCTGCCTGTTTACAGCCTCCCAAGCGCTGGGATTATAGGAGCACGCCACCATGCCCAGTCTCAGTTGCCATTTCAGTGGGCCCCGGGGTGAAGCTGGCACATCAGGCCCAGGAATAGAACTCCCGGCCCCTACTCCTGCTTACAGGCACTTTAATCCGCTGAGCTATTTGGCCGGCCCGAGAAAGGTTTTTATCAAAGACAAAAATGTGTTTGTTTACTCAAATGTTTACTGCATGGGCAGCCACAAGCCCATTTCTCTTTCTTTCAAGCAAAGTGTACATTGAGACACCTTTTAACCCAGTGCCAAAAGTTGACATGAAATGGAAAAATGAACGTGGTAATTGCAGTTGAATAGGAGAGGAGCACCCCCTGGTATGCCACAACTTTTTCTTGAGCGTGGTACTTTTGCAAAACAGTGAAGGTAAAGATTTGGTTGTTAAGCACAGCGAACGGCCCACAAGAAGTGCACACTGCTGGAGCAGATCACAGCCCACCAAGAGCCTGGCTAACATGTGCAGGCCACAGTAATCCATTATGCTTAAGGCCTGATATACTGAACATGAAGTAGCATGAACCAGACACACTCCCAGTGCTCACTCTCAAGCCAGTACTATAACATGTCTTGCCATCATTGACACTGGCATGCGCTGCTCCTGCTCGAGGCAATCGATGTCTGACTTGATCAAATTCAGACTCTATAATTTGAATTCAGGCCAAACCACAAGCAAATCATAAAATTTCCAAAGTTGCCACCATCTTGGGAATGTCAAATGTCAGGCAGGGAAACAGGAAATAACTATGCCAGGGGAAAAAAATACAGCCCATTGCTTTCAGTAATTTTTGCATCTGGTCTTTAATGGAATCCATCAATCCATTAGTTGTAATTTAAACATCTTGATTAACTTTTAATAACCTTATGTGACTGTCAGAGAAAAATAATATATCTCCACGAACTGTACATAACAAAATAACCTAAAACACTTTGAATTTTAAGGTGCAAAATACAATGAATGGTTTCTGGCCACTTAAAGATCTCTGAAGTCAGCTTGATATCAAGAATAAAAAGAAAAATCGGCAGAAAGAAAAGATGTTTTTATATGCTTATATATTGGGGCCTGCTAAAAGCATAGGCTGCTTTGGCAATCACTGTTGGACCTCCCGGTGTTGGAGGAATTGTATGCTCCGTTTTAAATCCTTTCGGAAATTGCCAGTTTGATAGAATAACATTGCAGGAAACCACTCAAATTGAACATGTTTGTTGTTTTATATTCTGCCAGGCAAATGTCAGAACAATGCCAGAAGACTAGAGTAGGTCAGAACTAGAGTGGGAGGGGAGGTGAACAGAGAGAAGCAGGAGTGAAAGACACAATGAAAATGGGATGAAAAGTTTTTTCAATGGAGGATTTTAAAAGCAGCAGACAAGCTGTTGCTTTAGAGAATTGAAAGCAAAAGATATTACATCTTCTCTGTTGTCTTGTGGTCAATAGCATGATGTCCAATCTGAAAATTATGTTGTAGAATGTAATTGTTGTGGTCAACAATGTCCTGGCAAATCTCTATCCATTGGTCAGTAATGTTGGCAACAGTGAATACTAACTAAATAGAGACTCATATGGAGAACTTGCTCATGGGGGCTTATTCTTACAGTTTTGTTTTATTTTTCTTTAGTACGAATTTTACTACTGGTTTTTTTTTTAACTTTGGATTTTTTCAGTTACACAGTGTGCCGTACAAATCATTCAATTTAATTAGGGTCAACAATTTACTGTAAAACTTCTTTTCGCTCATGTTTGAAAGCCAAGTCAAACTCTCTTTTCTAGTCTGACAGTACAATAGAACTTACTGGTGGGAATTCCAAGTAGTCCTGCAGGAATTTATCTTTCCAGAAAGATCAAAATGTGGAAAAGCTGCAGGAAGAGTTCTGTTAGCTTTGCCTTTTTTTTTTTTTTTTTTAAGTGGCTGACTCATAAATTAGGAACTTGATTCTCTGGTCCAGGTTTTGGATGGTTTCCTAATGAGCAGAAGGCTGCTTTATTTATTTATTTACTAACCTTTGAGGTCTCAAAACCTTGGTAGCACTTAACACCTTAGTGACTGTGGTTATATCAGTATTGCGGGCGCTCAGTGTTGGCTCAGCTACCAGCAAAATCTTTTTGTCTCATCTGCATGAAAAGTTGTCAACTTTGTTTTGTTCTTGGCAGTAGCAGCAGTTGAGCCACTGGCCTTGTATACGTGGGGGAAGTGCTGCACATTTTGCTGCACTCCTCGCTGTTCTTATTTGCAGATAAAGTCTTAAGTTGCCCAAGCTGGCTTCAAACTTGGAACCATCCTGTCTCAGCCTCTAAGTAGCTGATCTGCTCACACAAGCATCAAACTCAGGCTTTCTAATTTGGTTGGATTATCATCACATTTTAGCACATTGAATGCATTTTATGCTAATCTTATTGATCTACTACTTTATTTTTAACATTAGATTGATTGATGAATGATCTGAGACAGCATTTTGCCCTACAGTTAAGGCTGACGCTGAACTCACTTTGTAGCACGGGCTTGCCTCAAACGCTCAGGTATCCTCCTGCCTCAGCCTCCAAAGTGCTGGGATTATAGGTGTGTATCACTATGCCTGGCCAGAACGTTAGTTTAAAAAACTTGTTCTTTCCTCTCTAAAATAATCAAAATATGTATGTTTCAGGTAGAGCAAAGCAGTGAAAACTCTATATCATCAGATATGCAACAGCACACCCCAGTATTTTTCAAATCAGAATTTGGATTAATAATTATTCTTTGGACCATACTAAAGTTTACTTTTAGATATGTATTCATCTAATTCCTTTAAAATTAAAGATTTTGTTATGTTGTACATGCCAAAATACTTTGTGTGCTACCAAAATGTCCATGGAAGATATGACAATACGTATTGTCTTTATTTAATAGGTACAAATAGAGAGGCAAAGGAAGGGAAGTGACTTTTCCAATGTCACAAAAATTGTATTGGTAGAGCTAAGTGACAACAGAGGTTTATCCCAGAGTCATCGTTAAATAAACACACCATTGTGCTCTCAGCTGCTCTGCCCTGAACGTTCTGCTTTGCTGAAAGGGCTGAAGAAGCAGGCAGTCATTTCCTGGTTTCACAGCTCTTTTGCAGTCCTTTGGGGGATTGCAGTACAGTGATAATTGCATATGGTGTACACGAACAGTCCAGTTTTTCTGGTAGGCGGACGAGATGGTTACTGTATTGTGTGACTGGAACAACAGAAGTTCTCTTGCTATGTATTCTTGGGATCATCCTGTCTCAGCCTGTAAGTAGCTGGTCCACACAAGTATTAAGTGGTTAGACAGGTTCAGCACAGAGTGAACTGTCTCCGTGCACATTTTCCCATTACTCCTCATGAACATCAACTAGTAGTATGTGCTCATATGCCCCACCCCCAAACTGTACCCAGTTCAGGAGCAATTTTCCTACAAGATCTTCTTTAAGTATAGGAGCTCTATTCCTGGAAAATTATCTCTCATACCCTGGCTGTGATCACTAGCAAAGAACAATTTTTACATTTTAAGTGGTTGAAAAATAATCAAAAGAAAAAGATTTTTTGAATCATAGAAAGTAAGTAAAATTTAAAGTTCAGTGTCCATGAATGAAGTTTTACAGCAAGATGTGATTTGCTTGCATGCTCTCTATGGTTGCCCCCATGATTTAAAGGTACAATGTGATAGTTATGAGATTCAGAGTTGAATAATTGTGATCATATTTAGAAATCAAGGTCTAAAATGTTCATTATCTGGACCTTTGCCAGTCCCTGTCCTAGAAGCCTAAAGCAAGTAACTTGTTCCCCTTGATAACTGTAGCACTCTGTGATAACTGAGTGTGAGTTTTCTCTCCTGTGGCTTAACTTTCTCAGGTAACTGTACCTTGGTTAGTGTTTATCTTCAGCTTATGGGAGAAAAGTTTAGTGTGTATAATAAGTGCTCAGGAGTGAGTTGGCTCATGTATTTATCTTTCCTAAGAGTATATAAGCAAGTCTACTGAGCACGTGTAGTTAACTATATTGTCTTTTTTCTTATTAAAAATGGTGCTGCAATGACACTTTCTTTTTTCCCTAAAGCAACAAATAACTAAACAAGAAGGCAGGCAGTGATTTAAAAAGAATCATTTCCTATGACTCAATTTTCTGTTTTATCAGTGATCAAGTAAGCAGGGTTAACATTAGATCTAGGACTGTTTTTCAGTTATTCTAACCATGTATTTTAGAGGATCAAAGGAAGCACTAGAATTTAGTGCTAGCACTGATCTCTGGCCATCTAGGGAGGTGTCCTAGTAGCAACATCATTGTAGTTCTTCATAGCCATGCAGCTTGCAATTTTTTAGATTCGTGCTGCTGTGATCCATGGTAGAAGATACCTACTGTCTTCAGCTCTCTGACAGAGATGTCTAAGTGACCACCAACCATGAACTTTAGAGTGCTTCATGTTGACTATGGACACTCTCGTATGCTAAGGCTCCCCTAGCAAAGCCCCACAGGCTCGACAGCTAAATAACAGACATGTATTTTCTCACTCTTGCACAAGCTTTAAGTCTTCCACAAGTGCTAAGTCCAAGACAAGGGTCAGCGCCATCATGTGCACCAGAGTCCTTTCTCCTTGGCTTGCAGATACTCATTTTCCTCCTGTCTTCTCTTTGTAAGGGCCTGTGCCCTAATCTCTGCCTTACCTTGGCTTTATTAGGTTAGGGCTCATCCCAGTGACCTTTAATGACCCTTTAATTCTGAGGCACTAGCCATTAGAACCTTGATGTATTTGCATTTGATAAGGAAAACCAGCCCTTAATATTAACCATAATGCTCCAGAAAATTTCCATGCACAGATTTTTCTTGCTCCCCAAGAAAGCATGAAGTACACAGTGCCCAAATTCTACCACTTGAGATAGCTACCTCTCCGATGATGACAACACACATCTTAGACCTGGATGTGGAATGCAAATGTTGGTTTACTAATTCAATATGTAGCTTTCTTTCATGCCTGTACTCCTTCCTCACGGGATCAGTTCTCAAAGTGACAGCCAGGCACATGTAATAATTTGCTAACAACATGAAAAACTGCATATGATCTTTAAGTAACTAAGCCATGGAATGGCCACAATGAGATATTTTGCTTTTGCTTATTCATTTATTCATCAAACTCTATTAATATGTGAGGTATTTTAAAGCTGATGATAGAGGGTTAATTCACTGAAAGACTTCCAACACTGAGACATTATTACTAAATTCTTTTCAGAATAGTTATTTTCTCTAAAGAATGACTATTGTTTCTCCTTAGCTTTCAATCTTTTGGGCTTGAAGGTAAGCCCAATGGCCCTGAAGCTTGTTCCTGAATTTGATTGAATGACACTGCATGCATACACTCACTAGAATGGCCTCTCGTACTGGTAATAGGTATCACTGTTGTCTAGAAGTTAACTTTCAAAGTTCCCAGAGCTTCCAGTTATTTTAAAAGATGGTCAAACTAAACTTGAAGCCTATATCTAAATACTTGGTCTTTTTAAACCTTTTCTTCTATACATCTCCTTCTTTAAAAAAAAATTATATCCTCCCTTCTCTGGTAACAGATTCTAAAATAGTTTGTAGAGAGAGAAATTCTGAAGTATAAATATTTTTGCAGTTTTAGCAGGCCTCTATAAAGGACACATTTTTAATTACACACCCACCAGTGTGTCACTGGTCTAATTTTGGTTTGTTCCTCCCTCGTTCCTGTCCTCTTGTTTCCCATCCTTCTTTTAAAAAAATTTTAAAGAGCACATGTTTGATATTTTAGACTATTGTTCACTCATTTACTGAGTCTCATGTATAATTAAATACATAAAAGAAAAATAAATTCTCTTCACATGCTTGAGGAGGATGGAGACCAATTTATATGTTGAAGATTAATGAAAGTGCACTTTTGGGGAGGAGCTTTTGCATTGTCATATTATACTTTTTTTTAATGAGAGAGATCTGACTCCAGTCAGTGACATAAAGCATCAGATAACTCTGTGTGCCTATCAGATTGGACACTTTTCTCTCTATTTGAGCTCTTTAGAGTAAGATAGACATCCTCTCTCTTCTGTCTCTGTGACCTTGGACCATCTCTACATCTCCGAGTGTGTGTTGGTAGCATTCAGATGTGTGCTCCAGTCAGAGTTAATGTTGGACTCAGTGGCCCATCTATTTTGGATTTTGTGTGAGATGTATGGTTTTTTTTTCCTTTTGGTTACTGATAATTCTGCAAATGAGAACACTTTTGTCTTTCAGAGAACGATGGACTTCCTGGGAGAGATGTGGTGATGCTGGTAAAGGCAGAGAAACTGACTCTGCTTCATGGAGTCAGGACTGATCAACAGTAGTTATATTTTGGTGAATCATGAAAGTTTTCTAAGAGAATCTAGAATAATGATTCATTGCATGATATTTGGAGTGGAAACTGGTAGCATGAAGTTCATTTCACATCAAGCATTCCCCTCCCATAGCTGCAGCAGCCCTTCCTATGTGGCTTCCTTTGGAACCTTCTTTCTATAGCTCTCTGTCCCTACTTCTTCCTTAATGGCCATGCCTGTTCTTTTCTTCACATATGGCTGTGATACGCAGCCAGCCAATACCAACAGACCCAAAGTCTGTGAGTGTGATGTCGATGATGGATAGTTTCAAATAAGACTAAAGCAGAAGCCCTGTTAGAAAGCATACAATACCTAAAAACAAAATTTAAAGTTTTGTTTAAATGCAACATTAAGAACATTATAAATGTTCTGCTAAATATTTTTTAATTGAGTGATCAGGTGGTATGATTTATTCACACTGAAATTTTTACTTAACATTCAGATGTGTGTTCTACAAAAACTTTTTTTTCAGTGGGAAACCAGAAGAGGAAGTGTGAAGAATTGTGTACTTTTAAATATATCTCTTCATGAAAACACAATAAAATCTAACTCATACAGATTTCATGATTGCATCTTAATCCATTGCTCCATCTGAACTCTTCTTAGAATAGAACTTGTAGCAAAGAATCTTCCTTTTTTTAATTTTTGCTTTTAATGGACTGTGACATGGAGACTGAAATAAAAGCTTTCCTTCAAAGTCCTTGAAGCATGAAGCTAGAACAGAACTTAATCTTATTTACCAAACCCTATCTGAGTCCTGATTTATGAACGATCACAACTATTCACTATGAAATGGTTATTTTAGTGAGCTGAGTTTTTGCAAGCACTTTTCATAATCCATGTCCACTGAATGGAAAACTTATCACATGATTGATATTGTCCTATGCAGCTTACTAATGGTATGGATAATGTGAATAATTGGCATTGTGGGGCTCTGCTTATAAAGCTGGTCCCCTCCAAGTCACTTTCTGAGTCATACACTCAAAACAGCTCAGATCATCATTTTTTCTACATCTAAAATATGCTACTTAGTAAGCCAAGGTCATCTTTACTTAGTTTTCTAATTGAATTTTGAAATTATACTAGGAAAATTAATTATAGAGTTAAGTGTAAAAAATACTTGCAAGCTCACCTATTAAATTTTTTTAAAAATTACACAGAAATACTGTACTTTTCTAAGACCATGTTTTCAGATTCTAGTATGCTTTTTCGTTTTACTGGCTAACTATATAAGTGTACAATTAAAAAGAAAATGGATAACAGCTTTGCAAGTTTTACAACTCTGTACAGATTCATACAGCATAAATGAGGTATGATCAAAATATATGGAATTTCAGTATTTTAAAAAATTATCACAGCAAAAGAAACATTGCCATTGATCTACACTCCAAAATGCTTCCCTCCCTTCATACTTGTTGCATCATTCTTACCATCTTGTGAAGCAATTCTGGAAGTCCTCTTTCATGAACGTCTTTTTAGGGTATGATCAAAAATACAGTGAATTCTGCTGCCAGTTATCACCCAGCAGAATGGTCAAGTAGAAAAAATGTGAACCCCCTCCTCCACCTCGCTCATCAGATCTACCACTGTGTGAATTTGGGCCCTTCTCCAAGACAAAATGATTGTGAATGGTAAGCTTTTTGCATTAATTCAAGATACGGAGGCAGCTACAGCAGCACAACTAAAGACACTCATGAAAGAGGGCTGACAGAACTATGTCAGAAAGCAGCAAGAACAATGGGTAAGTGTGCATGAAATGAGGGAAGGATTCTCTAGAGGACTAATGACAGTGAGTCTTTTATTGTATTAAATATGTTAAATTTAAACATTCATCATTTTTTTGATCACATATTGTATCTTACTGTGAGCTGATTTTTTGGGAAGTCCATTTGAGCAGGCTGGCCAAAGAGCTCAGCAGATTAAGGGCCTGCAAGCAGGAGGAGGGGCCAGGAGTTTGATCCCCAGGCTTGCTGTGCCGGCCCTGCCTCTGGGGCACACTGAGATTGCAATTGAGACTGGGCATGGTGACACACGCCTGTAATCCTGGCTCTTAGGAGGTTGTAAATAGGCAGATCGAATCCGATCTAGTAGTGAGACCCTGAACACTCTGTAGACCCGTCCCTAAAATACAAAAAAAAAAAAAAAAAAAAAACAAAAACAGAAAAGAAAAGAGTCCATTTGATAGAGAAGATTCTAGTTTTTCATTTTTTGTAGTGTATTTGTGCACAAAGCATAGAGTGTGCAGTCTTTCTACTAATGGATACTTAGGTAATTTGCAATTTTGTTAAGTTAGTAGTAATACAAAAATTGTTTATAGATCTCTGCTTTGTCAATGTCAGAATGGTTTTGGGCCGGAAGATGGAAGGATTTATTCCTTAGAAGTGGAGTTTGCGCACTTAAGACACACACACACACACACACACACACACACACACCCCTTCATCTTTACTATATAATAGAAAATTCTTTCCAAAGTATTTGAAAGAATTTCTAATCTAAATAGCAACTTTCGAGAATTACCTCTTCCACATATTCTCGTGAATGTTTGATAATAGCAGATTTAAAATTTTGTCAATTTGTTTTAAAGTTGGAATTTTTTTCCGTAATTTTATTGAGAAACAAATAGCAATGAGACAGTTTCAAATCAAATGGTAGGACAGTTTCAATAATTGACACATTGCATACTCTCTTCCTAGTGGTTATTTGCTGTAC